>WNWU01000004.1:54465621-54523751 GCA_012654045.1 Ptyas mucosa
TTTCCTTTCCTTTCCTTTCCTTCCCTTCCCTTCCCTTCCCTTCCCTTCCCTTCCCTTCCCTTCCCCTTTCCCTTTTGTAGCATTTTTTCTTGCATAAGGGTATATGGTAATAGAAGACATAATTCTTACACAATAGAATTCCTGAATAAGTTGTTCATGGTCATTTTGCATTTTGCTATTTCAGTGTAATCTACTGCTGTTCAAGGCAAACATATTATTCATATAGTAGAGTGGTTTAGGTAAAGTAAAATAAAACCCAACATTTTGAGTTTGAAAATGCCGATACACACAGCTAGATTTCAATACATTTTAACTGTAAGCTCATAATAGTATAAAGTTATACATGGAAATAGAAACAGACAATTGCAGATCAAAATCTTTACCTGTTCATTGTAATATTCCATATTTCCCACAAATTGTTTTCATGTGTTTCTTTTTGCCCCTCCCCTTTAACAGCTGCTCAGGTTTGGGGAGGGGTCACATTACAAAAATGCCAGATCATTTTAGGCTTCTTATATGTAGTAGTAGATATAAAATAATAGAAGCTTTGTAACTTTTAGGAAGGTCATGTGAAGGCCATTAATTTTTCCCATTTTGTTAACTTTTTATAATATTAATGCAAATGATCTGGTCTTCTGAATTGTACATTAGCTGGATGCCGTGTAACAGATTATTCCATGAATAAAACCAACAAATGAAAAATAGAACCACTTTTACTCCATGTGAATTTATTCAATTAACTTGCACAAATGACATTATTTGGGGGTTTCTGATCTGCTCAAGATTATTGAGTTAGAAGATAGTATGAAATTCTTTTTTGTCCTCCATTCTATTAAAATATAAAAGAATAGACTGGAGAAGGGTATATGTGGTTTAAAGTCAGGTGTCATCAATGTGATGATAATACCCAATTTTATTTTTCCCAGTCATTAGAGTCATCGCAAGATCACTATTATTATTAAATTTTAGTCTAGATGTTTTCATATCACAGCCGATAAAGCAATGCTATCTGACAAGATGGGTCTATATGGATCAATGATTCTTATTTTTGGGACTGGGCAAGCAACATGCACTGAAATGGATGTATTCAGTCCTTGAGGGAGTATATTTTCAGTGTGCTGCTAGATTCATCTTGGTCAGTTACAACCCTAATGCTTTAATTATTTTGAACAGTTTGGACTTGCTTACTGATTAAAAATATAGGAGCATAGATTACTATAGGATGATTATTAGCCTAAATTGATCAATTTATCTCAGTTTTACAGGAACTGAAGACACTTTCAGTAGCTTGTGATCTGAGTTCAAGGTATTTATGGTAGCTTTAAAACAGCTGGGGACCTTGATATTTAAAGGACAGCCTCTGTTGTATCACCTGCCTAAATATTAAATATAAAAATTTAATGATTTTTATATTTGATGAGTGGGTTTTCCTCCACCTTCCCTTTATTCGAAGAAATGCAAATGTGAGACAGGAGTTTTATATTTGGCATATGAAACTTTCTTCTCTCAAAAGCCTGGCTGGGGCATGACTTTGTTTTCTTTTAACGTCACACGGAGACCTGACAATTTATCCAATCTGTTGGTAGTTTAGCTTGGTTTATCTATCATGTGCTAATAAGTGCTTTTATATTGATTTGTTTGTTGGTTTTATCTCCACCCTGAGTTCTTTTGATCCAGTGCAATTAGCAACATTTTACTAAGCAAATAATTACCTGTAGGAGATACAAAATAGTAATTAATACATGGGGATGATCCAATTGATTTCTTTTGAATATGTACTGAGATTCACCAAGACAGAATGGTCAGTGATTGTATAATATTGCATGCATGATCACAAAGAAGTTTTGGGAGAGGACTGCAGTCTCCATCTGGGAAAGTTCACACTTTGAAGAAGTGAGAGCTGTTGAAGATTTGCAACAGCTCTGCAAGATAGTCTTGTGTTATTCCTTACTTTAAAGCTGGAATGATAGCTAGGTTTTGAACCAGAATTTTCCAGCTTACAGTTTTTTGGGCATTTTAATATTTGGAACTGGCAAACATGCTTACGGTATCTTCCTAGTATCTGATCTATTTCCCCCCCCCCCTTTAATTTCAGTGCACCAATGCCTTATTTGATTGGAGTTCACTTCAGTTTAATGGAGGTAAGTAACTTTCACTTTCTCCTTGGCTATATGTTAAGGCTGCATAATGTGCAAGTATTTTAAAAGCCTAATTGGATCTCTCAGACTATTCGTGAAAAGGCTTCAATATTCAAAAAAATGCAACTTATGGGTAATTGGAAGGATAGGAGGGGGAAAAAAGAAGCAACTTGGTTAACCTTGGATTCCTCTGTTTTATATGAGATTCTCTATAGTTGAGAAACAGAATAGGAGAACTTCCCATCTTCATTAGCTACAGCAGAAGAGAACAGTTTTCTTTCATGTGACCCTTGAAGCAGTCTTAAATATATCAGCATCAAAATGGAATGCTGAACATTCTTCCAAGCTTTTCTGGCTGTGTGCCATTTAATTATATCTAGACTTCTGCATGGAAGGGAATAGAATTATGGAGTGGGGAGGAACCAGGCAGGATCACCTTCTTGTTGCAAATATGCTTGCAATTATTTGAGAAGTTCAGACTGAGTGAGAACTAATAAAGGAAAGAAAATGGCCCAAAACTATTGTAAGAATTATAATATATCCCCTCAGTATATCCATATGTGATGGGCCATTTCATCTAGCATAGACGTTGTTTAAAACTGGCACTAGAAAGACTTCTCTACTGATTTGCTTGATCTAGGATCATACAGGTTAAATTTAAAAGAGTGAACAACTCTAAAAAGCCTGTCCAACTGTATCATGGAATTGCTTCCCTGGTATCAATGGGGGACATGCCTATATATTAAATGTACACACTCATGTGAGAATATCATATGACATCTATTTCTTACTGTTATTTAAGTCTATAAGCCTGCTGTGTTTTATCAGTCTATGCTTGCATTAGTAAAAAAAAAAAAAAGGAAGATTGTAAGGAATGCCCTGATGAACCAGACGAAATGTCTACTTGTCCTAGCATCTTGTTTCTCACAGTGGCTAGGCAAATAATGGATAAATGTTTTATATAATGACAGAAGAATAGGAGATCCTATTCAGAGCATTGCAAGAAATAGTCTTGATGGGTATTATTTCTAATACTCTAAATTTCATTAATTATGGTAATGATGCATTATGTAAGGGAATTCTTAATATACAATGCTGCCATAGAAATATTTATTTGTGACTTAGATTCATCCCTAGTTTGTTTGTTTGCTTGTTCGCTTACAATTTAGATTTGTATGTTAAAAACATGTGTATGTTTTTAAATGAAAATCAGAAAGAGAAGCACTCAAATGCTTACATGGATATTTTTCCTTATTCAGAGAGTCAAAAGTAAATCACTGGAGGACGTGGTGATGCTAAATGTTGACACAAATACATTGGAAACACCATTTAATGACCTGAGCAATCTACCAAGTGAAGTGGTAAATCTAGTTGGTTTTATTCTCTTTGTTATTTGAATTACTTATTTTTCCCTGCTAAGTTAAAAAAAAAAGTAGCTTCCCTCACCAAACATTATATTATCAGCTATAGATTTCCTATTTAATGGTGCCTTGTTTTGTTTGTTTGTTTGTTTGTTTGCTTGCTTGCTTTTGACAGTTGAAGAAATGTTGAGTGGAACGTCATATTTTTTATTGTGAAGAAAAAGGGAAGATCATAATTATAAAGCTTGCTGCATTCATTAGGCATAGCAGCTTTAAATGCAAGAGTCTCTTCATCTCATCTTAATCATTATATTACAAAGTAGGCATTTCTGTCTGCCTAGTGGCATATCTTGCAAGGGGGAAAAAAAGGAGTTTTTGAAGGCAAAAAGAAGAAGGGGGCCAATTATCGGCTTCTGGTTCCCTGCCACCTGCCAGCACTTCTCCTTTTAATTAATGATCTGATGACATTGGTCAATATAATAAGAAATGCTTGTAGAGTGGGGTCAGAAAATGCATACTTTGATCTCCTTCAACTTTCTGAAACATTTATTTGTTTTGTCTAAATTATTTCAGTTTTATTTTAATCTCTTCCATCCTGCTGAGGATGGCATGAATTGAAAACTGTACTCTGCTTGTCATTTGCTTTGGCAGAGCAACGATGCCATACTTATAATTCTATTTGTAAATTAAACTGCAAAACCTGTTTGTCATAAAAGACATTGGATCCTTTGAAAATGACGAAAACTGTCTTTTGTCTGTAAAGGCAGATAAATTAACTGGCAGTTACACTTGGACTTTGATCTCATGAAGTTTTTTCTTCTTCTGGATGCTTATAATAGGATGTATTCTACAGTTCATGTTATATAGACATCCCAAAAGTAGCATTTTACTTTCTTTTGGTCTTCTGCAACATGATTCTGAAAAATAACTTTTTCCCTACCACAGTTTGTTCATTTTTACGATAGAATTCAGTAGAAGTTGATGATAACAGATGTTTCAAAGTGAGACTGAAATAATAACATTATTCTTCAAATAAAATACACACACACACACACACACACACACACACACAAACACAAACACACACACACGTGAGCATACATACATGTGCATTCATATATACTTATATACATCACTCAAGAGAATAAGACGGCAATCTTATTTCTGGTTATAGTAATTTTAATATATAAGTTGTATTATCCTATCAGGACATTTATTCTTATATGTTATTTAAAACAATAAAAGCATAATAAATATTCAGATTAATGTTTACTACTTTGCTTTTGAAAAGAAACTAACAAACATGGGTAATAACTGATTTCATGTTACATTTTTGAAACTATTTTAAACAAATTAATATTGGAATAAATGTAAATCTCAAAATATTATGTGATTATTGATGGAAATATATATATTGATTTTGCACTAAGAACAAGTGATCCCTTATATATGTATATCCCATATAAATTCATAGTGCTATAGTTGGGTAATTTCCAAGCGCACAGAGTTCTGAGTACAAAAGAGATTTCTCTATTTTTATGTACCCAATGCATGAAGAGGTTCACATTTTTGCATAAACCGACTAAAGATGATCTAGGCTGCTTGCATTTCTATTTTGCATTCTTCTGTTCGGTTTTTCTAAAACACAATATGATTTGACAGATTTTCTAAATATATTTAGTAGAAAATATATAGTAGAAATAGAATCTTTTGCATAAAAAGAAAACATCACTGAATTGGGGTAAGTTGTTACTGAAAACATACTGATCTGTTTATCAACTCACTCTATATGAAATCCTACAAATGTCTTATATTAATTAGTGTTTGTCTTTTATGGAATAGGCAGTGGGCCTTTTACAAAAATGAACATTCCATGGAAAATATTAACAATATATTATTTGTATACTCTAAAAAGTTTTATTTTTCCCTTCTGGTAATACATACTATAGTTTATTTGTTTTACCAGTTGTTTAACTGTTCCGATTGCTTCCATTCTAAATCTGCCCTTTTGTAGATCTCAATTGTTAATTAAAACCACATATAAGCATAGACTGAAAGTGTGGTGCTTATCTTCTCTGCAATTTTGTGAGTTTATAGACCAAGAAAAGTTGATACTACACTATGTACATATACAAATATTGTCTGTATTTGGCAACAATTTTGATGGTGGTTTTAATAATATTAAACAATACACAGGATTGAGAAAGGATATCAAATAAAAATACTTGTTATTATTCTATAATGCATGAAAACATGTGAATCTATGCATATAAAATAAGGCTCCTTTCCCTATGTACATTGCATCTAATGTCTTATGTTTGTTGTATATAATCTACTATGATTGATTGATTGATTGATTGATTGATTTATTTATTTATTTATTTATTTATTTATTTATGTATTTATGTATGTATGTATGTATTTATTTATTTATTTTTCACATTTCTGAACCACCATTTCCCTCAAAGACATTAAAATGTTTTATATATTAAATATAGATTTTATATATTAAAGTGTTGTTAAAGAGATAGAGTAGTGTATTACTGGGGACATATACAAAATGAGCATATAAACAAATCTTTACATTTATTTTAGGAATCAAAAAATGAATTCAGAATTGTTTCCAAATTCCTGAATGCTTTTTCTGGCTCAGCTTTTTATAGCCTGAAAGATTTAAAATATTACATAATACTTATTCCTATCGTTACCATATTTACAAGTCCAGGATTTGTAAAATTGTGATACATTCATGTTACAACATCTCATTAATTGAGAATGCTTTTTTTAAAAAAATGCAAAAAAAAAGTTAGTTGAAATCTGAAAAATATTATTCTTTGCCAATTTATGCCTTTCTATACATGGAAAATATGCTAGTTTTTATTAGATTGACTAGGGGTCTTAATTATTCAAAGGTCAGTGGTCCCACTTGTCCTGAATTGCCTGTCTATTTTATTTCATGTGGACCCTTCATGTGTTTCATTATGTAGTATGTCTTAATCTTAATGGCTTCATTCTGATATTTGCACATAATAGTTTAGATTTATTGACAATTAATAGTACTATCATACCAGTTGCAGTTTTGCTACTCCTAAGGTGTTCAAAATTGGAAAAATAAATGAACACAAAGCTCTTTAGGAACACTTTGTTTCTATTTCTCTTTTCCTGCCTTCTTCCAGGGATACCTAGCTTTTATAATTCATCATTTCACTGTAGATTTATCTTTTGCTTTAGAGACCTAGCTGCCTCCCTCATATACTGTGAATAGTGGCTCCCTTAGAAACAGGGATTTGGTTTAATTTGGCATTCAGTTTTTCTTTCCTTATATATCGGATTGCCATTTCTGGTAGAAATCAGGAAAGCAGTCAGGAAAAACTCCACTTGGGTTAAAATTTTATCCTAAATTAGCCACCTCAGCCTGATATCCTCTAGATGTGTTCTAATTGTAACTCTCAAAATTCTTTGTCAGCATGGTGTGCTGACTAAATGATATTGATATAATAGACCATATTGAAGAGAAAACTCAGCAATCTGGCAGATTCCACTTTAGTAAAGATTAAGATGTAGGATCTGTAACAGGTGTTTTTGTTTTACCTGAGTTTTTCATGGCTAGAAGTGGTTGTCTCAGATGAGGAAGGGAGGATGACAGAATGGAATTATTGTTTGGGCTATTGGGCATATTAGCAGAACATATTGTCTCATCATATAATGCTATGGCAAGTTTGGCCAGTCATAAAATTCCCATCTTTTTATTCCCACCACCTCTTCCAGCACCCTAGGCTTCTCTTCCTTTTCCCCATTTCTGAGAAACATTTCTGTGGCACATTTATGAAATAAGCATTAGGTTGCAAATCTGTCCTCCCCACATACAAACAATTTTCATTTATAAACATGCTATGACTTGAGAGAATTTTTTTGCTGAGGAGTGGGGGAAGTTGTGCCTGTTGCTGGGTATTTTATGTTATAGATGCTGATTTCCCATTTGATTATAAATAAATGATGAATCAGAGAGAGTGGTGCATACCAAGGGAAGACTTAGTGGGCATGTAGGATTTCTGGTCTTCAAGTTTGTTTGCTTGTTTGCTTGTTAATTTAATTTCTTAGTCACCCATCTCAGTTAATGACTATGGGCAACTTACAGTTCAAAAAATAAAATTTACAAATAAAACACTAAAACATTCTAAAACAACAGTAAAGCATCCAAAATAAATATACACAGCAGGCGACATACTTGGCTACTTAGCAGTAAAGCCAGGAAACGGGGCCTATGACACACATTTAGCATTCCAGGTTCAGGTACATTACCAGGTTTTTAAGAGTTTATGAAAGACTAACAGGATTGGGGCCATTCTAATGTCTGAAGGGAGGATGTTCCATAGAGCAGAGGCTTAGGGCATACCTTAGCTGTTTAAGTTCCCTCAGTTCCATCGTACACCACTGGGAGTATTGGGAACTCTGAATATGGAGAGGCCGCTCAGGTGCTATCTGATCCAAAGCTGCTGCCACTTTGCTATTCCATGTAGCCACAAAGCTTCAATCGGTCTGAGTAGCAGGTTTTCTGGAATAACTCCAAGCTCACTCTGGAACCCAGTTGGGTCCATTAGTCACCTGGGGCTGGCTGATTGAAAAGGCCTGGCTTCCCTGCAGAGGAGACTGGCATCCAAGAACTTGAGGCTCACCAGTGAATGATCTGTCCATGGCAGGGGAGAAATCAAGCCCCCCTTCCCCAAATCCAGAACACTCTGCCATTGCTCTGACAGATTGAATGTATTACCGCTGCTATGAGTTAGATCCTGGATAATTTGGCCAGCTCCACTTTTGCCATGGTGGCCACAACTCCTGAGCTCTCTCTGACCTCATACCTAGGGATTGCAGGTTGAAATTCCCCAGCACCATAAATCTAGGAACTCCACTCCAGCCCAGCCACAGAATTGAGCTCAGGCAGAGAGGTTGCTACAAAACAGGGAGGCTGGTGCAATAGCAACAGCCCTAACTGACGTCTCCATGCCCAACTTAAACAGTTCCAAGACGGAGTGGCTGTGGCTCCCGGCATCCCGATATAGTCAGTTGACTCCATCACTGACTATCGGGGGCGAGTCTTTGGCCCCCGCGGAAAGGGCTCGCAATCTGGGAGTCCTCCTGGATAGGCAGCTGTCCTTGGAGGAACATCTGATGGCTGTAACCAGGGGGACCTTTTGTCAAGTTCACCTGATTCACCAGTTGCGGCCCTTTCTTGATCGGGATTCCCTGTGCACAGTCACTCATGCCCTCGTCACCTCTCGCCTAGACTACTGTAACGCTCTCTACATGGGGCTCCCCTTGAAGAGCACCCGGAGGCTCCAACTGGTCCAGAACGCAGCCGCGCGGGTAGTGACGGGAGCAGCATGGCGCTCCCACATAACACCGCTCCTGCACGAGCTGCACTGGCTTCCGGTGGTCTTCCGGGTGCGCTTCAAGGTGTTGGTGATCACCTTTAAAGCGCTCCATGGCATAGGGCCTAGCTATCTCCGAGACCGCCTGCTGCTACCGATGACCTCCCATCGACCCATGTGCTCCCACAGAGAGGGCCTCCTCAGGGTGCCATCAGCCAAACATAATTAACATAATTTTAAATATTTTAATTGGTTTGTTAGTTTTAAATTTTGGGGCCAAATTTATATATATTTTAATTGCTTTTAATATTTGTATTACATATTTTTATTTCTGGCTGTACACCACCCTGAGTCCTCAGGGAGAAGGGCGGTATATAAATTGGAAATAAAAAAAAAAAGTGCCTCACATCTGGCAATCTGCTGAGCAAGGCACCTGGATGCCTCCCAAATATCCCAACCCAAATCGGGTTGATTTGATCGGCTGCATTTGATGTCCGATTTCTTGTGATCTGTTGAAGTATAACTTTCTTAGCAGCGTGGCTGTTCGTTGGTCTTTAAATGCTGCCTTTGGAATCATGGTTGATGTTATTCTTTCGTTTTGAGTGGTTGGTAGATTGGGCCGATGTCAATGTGGGTGTTTATTGATTTATTGGTGGAAAACCAGGCTTCCAGGAATTTCCTTTCTGGAATGTGCCACAGGAGCAAAATGCCTGTGGCTTAGTTATTGTAGCTGCCACTGCTTCTTCTGTACGTCTTTACAGATGGTTAGATTCTAGAAAAGTTGGGCAGGGAAGATGAAACTGCAACCAAGGAATAAATTTATCTGTTCTGATTGTACTGTATGGTACTATGGAATATTTGTTTTTATTGTCTGGCATATTTTTTTGAAAATCTGCTGTTTTACCTGCTGCATAGGAGCTGGGGGTGGGGGGGGGGAGACGGAAGGACAGGACATTGTTTTTGGTACAGGACTTTGTTTTTTTTCCAGAGCAGAAAAGAAGGTTAGGTGGGGGAAAATCTTCATGAGTTTTAAGTATTTTTTTTTAAAAAAACTGGTAACTGATTTCTGAATGTATAAGCTGTTTAATAGCCCTCATTCTATGTGAGCAACAGGCTTTCAGCATTCCAAATATATCTACCATCTTCAATTATCTTTGCCATAAGATATATCTTAATTAATAACATAAAGAATGCTGGCTAATTCTGTGATATTACGAGGTATGATGAGTTCCATTTTAGACAAATATTATTAGGTAATTTTGATTCTTGATGCTATTTCTTTCTAAGGAACAAGGCAGAGTCCATAAATGAACTCCTTCTCCTTTTGAAAGAATGTGATCCCGTGAAGAATGATCAATCCAAACATCCCTTGGACATAAGCCCATGTTTTCATAATAGTGCTTTTCTTTGGTTATCATATCTATATTTCCCAAAAATCTTTCAAGTTTGGTATCCCATTGTAAACACAGTTACTTGTTTCTAGATAAACAGATGATGGATGTTGAAATATCCAAGGTCAAAAGACCTGGTTGTTTTCTATTTAATAAGCAAGCTGTGTACAGAGCCTTAAAATACACATTTAAACAGGGGTAAAGGGCTGGGGATTTATTTGGAAGTTTCCTGTCATTATTTCTTGCCAATGCTGTCTGACAGTCACTATTTAAGTATCATTGCTCTCTTATTATGGTTATATACTAGAAAAGATCTTTAAAGTTATTTAGTGTGTTATAAGGGTAATACCTAAATTATTTAATTTAAAAATACATTTGCTAGTTGAGTTGTACTGATATTCCAAACAAATTTGTGTTGTCATAGAAAAGGGAAAAGGTTTTTAATTGATTGTAATTAGCAATCATACTTCTGTAAGATTTAATTATCTGAGGAAATGAAGTTAGATTTGTTATAGCTGCTAAATATATTAATACTATGCTGTATATATAATATTTCTGTGCTAGCAACTTCTCCGCTTGTTCCCATGTTTCAGTTTTCAATTTCTTTTCTACTTCCCTTTTCCCTGCTTGATGTTTGATTTGTTTTCTCTTTCATATAAATAATACAATTTATTTAGTGTGCAATATTTTCAATCCTCTGTTGCTAATCTATATTATTTTTTCTTTCAAAGTTGTAAATGCAATTAGAAATAGTACAAATTATCAAAAGCTTACTCTTGAAGTGGTAATAGTTCCAATATATACACTGTATCCTTTGTATTTTCTGAAAAATATTTGTGGCCTCTATTATTTCTCCTCTTTCTTTATCTTTACAAAATACATAAACTTGTACAATAGAAGCAGTCATGTTTAATACTCATATTAAATTTATCTTATTTCATTTATTTAAATACCTACTTGTTACCTTCCAGAGCATAGCAATTTAAACATTATATTTTTCAAAATTTAAGTAATACATTCCAGAAACCAAATTTAAAAAGCAGCTTTGTTGGTACTGCAATCAGTTTCAAATCTTCATTGCCAGACATGCATCACCAAGATTCTATGCCAGTAACTGTTTTTTTTGAACTCTCATTGTTTATCTTGTGCCATCAATAATAGCATCTAGCTACCCTGCCTTCTATCAATTTCTTTTGCAGTTGTTTTCATTTTTCCAAACATCAAAGTCTTCTCCAATGATTCTGTCCTTGGCATTTTGTTTTTCATTATTAGTGTTTCCAGTGAGCAATCTGCTTCACTTTAGCTGATATCTATTTTTCTTGTAGTTCAAGTTATTTTCAGAAGTTTTTTAACCACACCATATTTCATAGGCATTATTTTTTCTTCATTCTACTTTGTAATGATTCAGTTTTATTAGGCATATATTACAGCTTAGAAAATCATGTACTCAACATTGTATTTAATGTGATGCCTCTGCACTTCAATATTTTGTCATAATCCTTCCCTCAAGTAGCAGATAATCTTTATTTAATTACCACAATTGTGATCCTACTAAATATTTAAGGCCAGGAAAATACAGTTTTTTTAATTTTTCAGTATCTGTACAGTTTACCTGCTTTGGGGAGGTTTTGCTATTAACATAATCTTAGATTGTTGGATGTTGTTATAGTTTAAAAAAACTTTTAACCATCTGGTTTTTGCATTCTTTTCTTTTACATTCATTATTGTTTTCAGTCACCCAAGTGGTATTTCCAGTTTAACTTATTTTTATTAATTATTTCTCCCAGGGATTTTAATTTCAGTTTCTATTTCTTCTATTCCAGCATTTCCTAGATATGTTCTGCATGTAAACTAAACATTTGGTGGCAGTATATAACTTCCACACTTTCTTTTCTAAGTTTTTAACATAATTAAGGTGCTTCATATTAAAAACTCTGTTGATTCCTGGGCATCATGCATATTTTTTAATAGGTAGTACTTTAAAGACTATTGACAATTTATTGTGGTTTGGACATCAAAAGCCAAATTAAAAGTAAACATCAGTTTAGTATTCCTGTGCTAACATCCATTATACATTAGCAATATGGCCTTGATTGCCTTTGCCTTTGCCTGAATTCAGCTTGTACCGCTGACAATTCTTATTTCACATATTGTTGAAACTTGATTACAAAACCTAGAATATTTTCATGTTAGATGTGAGATAAGTGCAGCTGTTCTGTTGTGTATTCCTGTGTACTACTCTTTGTGACAGTAGAACACGGGTATCAAACTCAATCGTGTCACGTGATGTATTGCAATGTTTTTTGCCTTTGCGGAGCCAGGGTGGGCATGGCCTGTGCATGACACATCTGGCCCGCGGGCCGCCAGTTTGACAGGCCTGTATTAGAATATAAATTGGTCATTTCCAATTCTTGAGCATTGTTACAACTTTTTAATATTAATTTATGAACTTCTAGTAAAAGTTTAATGTCATCATCTTATAAGTTTTTAAACAGAACTCTGACAGCTTAACTTCAGCATTTTGTTGTTGCAGTACTTTCCAGGACCATTTCACTGTCTAGCACAGCGGTCCCCAATCTTTGCGGCTTGGTGGCCTGACTGGGGGTGGGAGAGGGGATCTGGGTTGCATGAGCATTGGACCAGCATGCCCGCACGTGCACAGCTCAACTTGTGCAAGTGCGTGTGCTGGCCCATCACTTACAGGAGTTGAGCTGCACTGACATGACGCTCATGCAGCCAGGTTGCAAATAGGCTGCGACTCGGTAGTGGACTGCAGCCCAGAGTTTGGGGACCCCTGGTCTACAATATCTAGTTTAGTTTATCTTCATATGTATAATTGATTTTAGGATTTTTGGGAGGTACAATTCTTCTGTGCAGTCATCCCACCTGTCTTTATTCATATGTTTCTCAGTTGACCTTTGTCTTTTTGTGCCCGTTTTTTTCATAAAAGTTAATTTTGTTTAATAAATGTTCTGCTCTTTTAGTTGTTATCCTCATTATGTTTTTCTATATAAATCAGGCTTATATATAATAACATTAGGTATAAAACAGAATCCAGATTACATAATAGATATTACATCTGAAAAAGAGTTTAAGTTAAGGTATGAGGTTACTACTGATGGAAGACACTGCATTCCTGCAAGCATGGATTCTATGATGCCAGTTAGTATATGATTCAGATAACCAGGTCCTGAATAGCTTTATGGTACATACTATCACTTGAAATGGAGGCTATAGATAAACAGACACTGAATGGAATATAGTGTTATATGCTTCAACATATTGGCACCACAAGCATTTTAGCAGATGAATTTTCCAAACAAAATTTCAAATAATAACTATTTTCCAAATCACATTAGTAATATTTAGGGCCGTGATGGTGAACCTATGGCACACGTGCCACCCGTGGCACGCGGAGCCATATCAGTGGGCACGCGAGCATTGCCATAGCTCAGTTCCAGCATGCATGCATGCGCCAGCCAGCTGATTTTTGGGCCATCCAAGCACACCAGAAGTTGGGGAATGGGCTGTTTCCGGCCTCTGGGGGGTTGAGGAAGGCCGTTTTTGCCCTCCCCAGGCTCCTAGAAAGCCTCTGGAGCCTGGGGAGGGTGAAAACCGGACTTACCTGGCCCACCATGCCATCGTGCGCCAAAAGGAGGGGGAGCATGGGGGAGCATGGGCGCATGCGCTGGGGGGCAGGGCGCATTGAATTATGGGTGTGGGCATGCATGCGCGTGGCAACCCCCGCGCAACCCCCGCCATTGGCACGCGACGGCAAAAAGATTAGCCATCACTGATCTAGGGCAGCCTTTGTGCAACATTTTTCCTCTGGAGGTGTCAAGAAACCCCCTGTATAAAAAATGCAAAAACTACAAAAACTTTACAACAATTTTCACTTCTAACGTACACAGTCCACATTTTACTTTTATAATACCAGATGAACAATAAACTGTTCATTGTGACATGTAAAAATTTGCCAAAGTTGTGGCATGTAAAAATTTCCACTGAGCAGTTCAGCATTACATAGTTCATGTACGTAGTTCAAAAAATGAAGATTTTTTAAAAAAAACCATGATCTCTTGCAGAACTGCTAGCAACTCAGGGTATCCTGGGGTTCTGTGGAAATTCAGTTGAGAAGGGCTGGCGCTTCTCAATAATAGCAGAACTCTTGGTAATGGCAAAATAAAAAAGTTGAAGCCAACATGATTATCCTAATTTCATTCTTCACATCTTAATTGTATCCTTAAACAGAACAACTGAATAACACAGCGTCAAAAAATACTGTTCTGAAAGCAGAATTTTTAAAAACCTGAAATGAGGTTACAATGTTCTAAGTTGCTGCTGGATAGAAGAAAGTGTATCTTCAATCTTTAGAAAAAAGAAGATTGTTGGTTTCAGACAGCAATTATCTATTAAATATTATTTAATGTTTCATTCACAGTGCCTAGAAGTCTAAAAGTATATTCTCATAGAATATTACATATAATGCCTTGTGATATTTTTATTATAATTAACTTTCAAACAGACTTATAATTTACATTCCATCATAAAAAGATAATTAGAGTAAAAGCTAATGAGAATAAAATTCTCATTAAATTCAGGTCAGTCTAATTCATAAAATCTTTTAAAAAGGAAAAACCAGACTCTTTCTATGAAAGTAAACTTTTTTTTGACAAACCCTTTTTGTAGAGAGAATTTATTAAATTGAAAAGCAACTTCTGGAATTAATAATTCATGTGTCATAGTGATCCTCAAAAGACTCTTTGCAGAAAATCTCAAATCACCTTGTAGTTTGGGAAGGGAAGCATAGAAAGAAATGTTCTTCAGCTATCCAGGTTGCATTACAAAATAGATTTTAGAATAGAAAAACAAAAAACAAAAGTGATATTTTTAGCTGAAATTAAATGATAATTAGTACAATTCATTCAGAACTATAGTAGTGGATCCTTCAGACACTTCAGAACATTTCTATATTCTAGAACTTTGATAATTTTTGAATGTATTTCAAAGTTATACTCCTGCTGGATGAGCTGCACTTCTGCCCCAGTGAACAGGTTGTTGAGATTCTAATATGGCTTCCAAAGCTGACACTAGTACTGTTAAGTAAGTGGAAGTGTATTAATTTCAAACAAGTAGCTCATACCGTGTTTCCCTGAAAATTAGACACTGTCTTATATTTTTTGAACCCTGAAATAAACGCTCGGCCTTATTGCCATGCGCTCAAAAGCCCAGTTGGGTTTATTATCAGTGGATGTCTTATTTTGGGGGAAACAGGGTAGTTTAGAATGAAATATACTAATCAGTAGTCACCAAAAGGAAGAGGAGAGAAAGGCAGTAGAATATATTGGTAATGTTAAAAGAAAAGAGAAAAAGTGTACCATTTCTCAAAATGTTCTCTGAATTATTTAATAAACTTGAATTATTTAAATTGCTCCAAAAATTTATGTGCCTATGTATATTAATTATAATTAATTAATTAATTAATTAATTTTGATGTGTCTAACATCTCATTTAAAAGGGATGTGTTTGGTAAAATGATTACAGGTAATCCTCGACTTAAAACCACAATTGAGCCCAACATTTCTGTTGCTAAGCAAGGCAGTTATTAAGTGAGTCATGTCCCATTTTATGACCTTTCCCACCACATTTAAGTAAATCCTTGCAGTTCTTAAGGGAATTGTGATCATTAAGCAAAACTGCTTCACCCATTGACCGTTTGCTTGTCAGAAGTCAGCTGGGAAATGGTGATCACATGACCTCAGGACAGTACAACTATCATAAATACATGCCACTCAACAAGCACCTAAATTTTGATCACATGACCACAAGGACACGGCAAAAGTCGTAAATGTGAGAACTGGTCATAAGTCATTTTTTTTCACTGCCATTGTAACTTTGAACAGTCACTGAATGAATGGTTGTATGTCGAGGACTACCTGTATATGAACCACATATTATTTAACATGAATTCTTTAAAATGCACCCATAAATATTCATCCTCTTATACATATCAATGTACATTCTTTTATAATATCAGAATGATCACTCTATTAATTTTCTGAAAATCCAAACACATTTCTTTCATTAAACATTAGTATTCAACAGGTCTAGCCACTGAAAGTCCCTTTTCTAGGCATAGTGTGGAGTTGGGGCTCTATTGTGACAGCAGATCCTCCTTGTACTCATTTACCGTATATACTCGAGTATAAGCTGAGTTTTTCAGCACATTTTTAATGCTGAAAAAAGCCCCCCCTCGGCTTATAATCAAGTGAGGAAAAAAAGGCCTTTTTTCCTGCAACTGTTTTGGCTCCCGGGGGTTGCAGGGAGGCTTGCTAAAGGCAAAATGGGGCATGGGGGAGGGTGCGGCACCCCTCCCCCATGCTCCTTTTTGGCTCCCAGGGGCTTATTGTAATTGAGAGCTTATTGTAATTGTAATTCAGAACTTATTGTAATTGGCTGCTAGCTATCCTTGCTCAGGCTAAGCCAGGAGTTGGTAAATGTGGCCCTTTTACAACCTGTGGACTTCAACTCCCAGAATCTCCCAGCTTGGCTGTCTCAGGAATTCTGGGAGTTGAAGTCCACAGGTTGTAAAAGGGCCACATTTGCCCATCCTTGGGCTAAGCTAATCAACAGTGGAGCTATAAGAATGCCAGATGAGAAGGAGAAAGGGAGGGAGAAAGAAAGAGAGAGAGAGAGAGAGAAGAAAGAAAGAGACAAAGAAAAAGAAAAAGGAAGGGAGAGAGAGAGAGAGAGCTTATTTTGTGGGCGTGGCTTGGAGGTCATGTGACTGGGTGGGCGTGGCTAGCTGGTCATGTGACCGGGTGGCCGTGGCTATGTGTATAAGGACTACTCAGAGGGCTGAAAACAGTCATTTCTGACAGGTCTTCGCACTTTTGACTGGTCCTCACACTTATGACCATCCTCACATTTATGCCCGTGCAGCATTCTTAACAACCATGTCACTCATTTCACAACTGCTTCTCTTCACCATGGTGATAAGATAGGGCAAAAACGTAAAATGTGAGGACAGTCGTAAGTTCGAGGACTGGTCAAAAGTGCGAGGACCAGTCAAAAATAACTTTTTCAGCCCTCTGAGTAGTCCATGCACAAAAGTGATTTCTGACAGGTCCTTGCACTTTTGACCAGTCTTCACACTTATGACTGGTCATCATTTATGCCCATTGTAGTATTCTTAACAACCATGTCACTCATTTCACAACTGCTTCTCTTCACCATGGTGACAAGATTTTTGTTTTTGTTGATCCTCTTTTCCACTTACAGAGCTAGTTTACTGTTTTTCTTTGAAATCAATATTCAAAAACATTTAACCTACTGATGCCTCAATTAATGTAATTTTATTGGTATCTATTTTTATTTTGAAATTTACCAGTAGCCGCTGCATTTTCCACCCTAGGCTTATACTCGAGTCAATAAGTTTTCCCAGTTTTTTGTGGTAAAATTGGGTGCCTCGGCTTATATTCAGGTCGGCTTATACTCGAGTATATATGGGTCAATATTTACAGGCAAGCAGCATGCATCTTGTTATAAAGCTGTGACCATGGTTGATCTAATGAACAGAATAGGTTGGTCATGAAGTACCATTGTACTGCTCTCTATTTTGTGTTTTAACTATATCTTTCTGCCCTCCTTTTAAAAAGAAGAAGTGTACCTGAAAATACATGGGGTTCATACAAATATTGAGTAGCAGCATTCTTTCTTATATTGGGGGACTGAAGATCAATTTCAGTGCTCCATTCTGTTTATAGTTAGTAAATTAGTTACAGATTTAGTGCTTTAACTTTTCACTAAGTCAGATTTGACAAGTTCCAATATTGTATTTATGTGTGTGTCTACACACTCATATGTATTTCCTTTTGATTATCCAGGGCAAGTTCCTCCTAATTCTCTCACTGATTCCAAAAGTTGGTGACTCTGGCCTCTGCATTTTTTCCAGTTTACCAGCATCAGTTTGTAAGAATAGTGTACGTTTGCCTTATGCTACAAGACAAAGAGCAACAAGAACCCAATACAATTGATGCGATCTTAGAGTTAGTATGTGCAATATCTTTTCAATAGCAGCAAAACTGTCTCTTAGGTTTAAACGAATTGAAATGTTTTTCACACCTCTGCTATGCATTCGTCATCCTTGAGGTTAATTTAAAACATTGTTAATCTGAGGGGGTGGGGGTGGGGGACAGCCAATAACAGGATACTGCTCATTTGTACCATGATCCATTTTTTTTATTGGAGGGAAGACCTGTTGAATTCAGTGAAGCTTATGCCTTAAAAATGCTTAAGATTATTTCTTTTGCTTTTACATTGTTCCAATAATTACCTTATAGAAACAGTTAACTGATTTTCTAAAATTTACACAGGTTCCTTCTCCATTATGTACAGTTGCTCTTGCTTTGATACCTTGCTTCCTCCTTTAAAAGACTGTATATGGTACATAATTTTTTTTTGGTGTGTGTGTGTGTGTGTGTGTATTTATTTAATATATCGAGTGAATCAATTACTTCACAAATGTCTAATTGAATATTTTTTTAAAAAAATGTGGAATTTTTTTGGGGGGATGGGTGTAGTTAAACTTCTATGGATATTGGAATAGGCTCTCCATGGTCTAAATGAATCAGACTTTAAACTTTTATCTAAATCCATGGTGCTTAAATATAAATGGAAAAGATCACAACTGTAGGGAGAGGACCTATACTGTAAAGGCCTTTCTGCATAGATTATGAACATAATAACTCAGTAATTCTTTTCCAAAACTATAGTTATAATTAGACCCAATGGGGGTCTCTGTCTTTGATCATATCACAGTAACTGCGACTTTACATTGGAAAATGTCACTACTGTGAAGGTTTATCACCTGTAGAGCTAGTCTTTTCTCTAATGCCATGTTCAGCTCTCATTAGCATTATTCAGAGTTCCATTGTTAATTAGACTGATTACAATAATCATTGTCAAGAATAATCATGGCTGCTTATCTGAAGAAAAAAGAATATTCACTGTTGCTGATTTTTTTAAAAACTTGACACTTGTTTTAGTAATGCCTTTTGATTTTCATAGATAAATACAATACTAGCTGAGATGAGACATTTTGCATAAGCTGCACTCAGTGATATTTGCAACCTGTGAATTTGTCTGCAAAATAAGACTTACTAATTCACTATTAACTCTAATACAATTCTTCCATAAAAGCAAAAATGCTCTGGTTCTGAGAATTATTGGCAGAATACTTTCTGCAGTTGTGAAGCTCTTCTTCAGTTCCCATAGTTTTTATCTCGACACTATTGAGCAAGAACCTCATATGAGTGCCATGTGTATCTGTACAGAACTTATTGCATTATATGCTAACTGAATGAAAAAATACATATAAAAGGAATGCGCACGCAGTCTTCTGGGGCTCAAGAGCTATATTAAGTATAAAAGCATATGAATATTTGCACATTTATTCACACACAAATGTTAGTCTCTCTTCCATTCATACTTCACCTAAACATTCCAATTCACTGTTTCAACTTTCATTTTATCCATCCTGACCTCCCATTGTGTCTTTTCTTCTTTTCCCAACTTTGTGATAAACCCCTTGAAAAGCAGATTATGTTTTTAAATATACTGCGGACACTTATTTATAACATACATTCTTGGATATACTACCTTAACTTAGGCTATATAACATTAGTTCTGACACTGAACTTCTTCAGAGATAGATACAACTCATAAGCTGCAGTATGGTGATTTTATAAAAGCATTGTCATTACCATTTAGTTGAACCATTTCTGGCTCATGATAAAGTATAGCATTAGCGAAATCTCTTCTGGCAGGAGAAAAAACACATGGTTCTGAGTTTGGTAGCACAGAATAAATGGGGTTACAATAAGAGATAAGCTAAATTTAAAAACTAAAGAAAGTTTTTGTAACTCAACTGAAAGATATATATTCATCATTATCTGAGACACCCAAGCACATAGTATGATGGTGATGGTGGCAAGAAATCTGCAGAAAAAGAATCTCACAATACTTACTGTAAAATAATTAAAGCTTATTTATGTCAAGAGGCCTTGGGAAAAAAAGAGAGCATAAACCAATTTGCATTAGCACTTACCAGCATCCCCTGCTTTCATTTCAATTAACAGATCAGTAGGTGTACTTTGCAGTTAAAAAAATAAGCTATCAAGGAAGAGCATGATTTTTTTGGCTGACCTGCAGACACCAGAGCTTGCCTGCTGATTAGGTTTATACCTCCCTTTACCAATTTCTGAAGTGTTAAATTAACTGTTCTTCTCTGTCAACGCAGGTCTCGGCCTTGAAAAATCAACTGAAGAAGCAGTCCACAGCTACTGGTGATGGAGTAGCCAGGGCGTTCCTCAGAGCTCAGGTGGCCTTGTTTGGTTCCTACAGAGATGCACTAAGATACAAACCTGTAAGCTATCGTTTATCATTCAGGGATCTATTTTTCTAATTCTAAGGAATGTTTGCACATTTGAATTTTATCTATCCCACTGCCGTTAGAAAACTCCCGTGTTGAGCCCTGTTATTTTTGGAAAGCAATATACAGTGATCAGATGAAGAAGAAAATTATTATTTAATTTTAATTATATACCTTTATTATTTTTACAAATGACTTAAGTAAATGACTCGGGGGTATTAGCTATGTTTGCCAAAGTGAGTCATTTATAAATAGTCCTCCTCCTATTTTCCACACAATAACTCTGTGTGAGAGCCAGTGTCACCCGGCAGGCTTTCATGCCTAAGGCCACTCATGGTCTCCCAGTTTCTAGTTTGGTGTCTTAATCACCAAACCAAACTGGCTCTAAAACACAAAATGCTTAATTTGCTCTTCATTTGTTTCACTTCTAATGTCAGTGGATAAATCACTTGAAGAGTGGAGAATACAATGTCAGATTTTGATTTTCAGGTTGCAGCAATGAAGTTCATGTAGTCAGAATTATGTCAGTGAATAAGCCAGTATTATTCCTAACATATATAATTTATTTATTTAGCTCCCAGTTGTTGGTTATTTTATTTATCTTTTATTTTTATTTTTATTTTATTTTATTTTATTCACACAACAAATGATTTTGTTTTTTTAATTAACTGCATAAATAGTCTATATTTACATTCACCGTACGAATATGAAACATTCTTTAAAATTATGCATAAATACAGCAATTAAAAGCTCTTTTAGTTCAGTAAATATAAGCTGTCCTGAAATTTATATCTTTACCACTGAATGATCTTCATTTACCGTACTATCTTTCAATAAAATGGTACTTTTTAAGTTGAATCTGTGATGACATTGTTACTTCATAATTTAACACAGGACAAAAATTACACTAATATAAAATGGTGGAATAGAATCATTAAAGTAGGCATGCAAGAGCAGGGACAGAATGAAATGTGAATGGCAAAAATTAAATATTTTTTTATTTATTTTAAAAAATAAAATAGAATTGTTAAATTGTCCCACAGTGAAGTATCTCATGACGAGTTGGCCATGGTTAGTTGACTGTGGTGAGTTGGCCGCAGTGAGTTGGCTGTGGCAAGTTGTATTTTAAATGTATATGATTGTATTTTAAAAGTATGTTAATTATGTATATTACAAATATATTTCCAATGTATGTAGCCTTTTACCCAACTTACAAAACATATAGTCTTTTAGAGCTTGGTTGTTAAAGTTTCTAAATGACCCCTTAAGATTTCCTTAACCCAGTTTCTCTTAATCTAAAGATTTAGATTATCCCTTCTTGCATCATATCCTTGGACATTAATACTATAGGACATTAAACAACTGAAACAGAAGATGGTACTCTTTTTGGCTTTGAAATTTCTCCAATTTTTCAAACTATAATTGCTAAGCCTTAGTATTATTTAAACAAAACTCTTGTTATTTTTTTTTTTCAAGTTAAGTGGTGGGTGGTTTTCACCCTTGCAGAGGTTCCAGTATCTTTTGTATGGCTTTATCTTTTTCTTGGCTAGGTTTCTGAAATGCTGCCAGATTTTTTAAAGTGAAGTATAAATCAAGTTAGTTGTTTATGTTCTTTATAATCTTTTAATGATATGGTTTTTGAGAAAGGTGATTTGTTTAGTGTATTACAGTATTTTTCTTCTTCCTGCTTTATCATGAAGAATTACACATTTATCGCACATAATTTTTCCCTTCCCAAAATATTTCACATAAGCAACTGGATTTTAACTGCTCTTGTTTTCTTGATAAGTTTTGTACATAATAAATGTGGGCATACTTTTGCCATCATTTTTCGTCCACTAACTTTAGCTTAAAAATGAGGACTGTCATGAATAGGATTGAAATAACTCATTAAAGCAGAGACTTTAAAAATGAGAAGTGTGATATACAGTCATGGCCGTAAATGTTGGCACCCCTGAAATTTTTCCAGAAAATAAAGTATTTCTCACAGAAAAGTATTGCAGTAACACATGTTTTGCTATACACATGTTTATTCCCTTTGTGGGTATGGGAACAAAACCAAAAAAGGAAGGAAAAAAAACAAATTGGACATAATGTCACACAAAACTCCAAAAATGGGCTGGACAAAATCATTGGCACCCTTTACTTAATATTTGGTTGCACACCCTTTGGAATAAATAACTGAAATCAGTTGCTTCCGATAACCATCAATAAGCTTCTTACACCTCTCACCCGGAATTTTGGACCACTCTTCCTTTGCAAACTGCTCCAGGTCTCTCTTATTGGAAGGGCGCCTCTTCCCAACAGCAATTTTAAGATCTCTCCACAGGTGTTCAATGGGATTGAGATCTGGACTCATTGCTGGCCACTTCAGAACTCTCCAGTGCTTTGTTGTCATCCATTTCTGGGTGCTTTTTGACGTATGTTTGGGGTCATTGTCCTGCTGGAAGACCCAAGATCTCCGACGCAAACCCAGCTTTCTGACACTGGGCTCTACAGTGCGACTCAAAATCCATTGGTAATCCTCAGATTTCATGATGCCTTGCACACATTCAAGGCACCCAGTGCCAGAGGCAGCAAAACAACCCCAAAACATCAGTGAACCTCCACCATATTTCACTGTAGGTACTGTGTTCTTTTCTTTGTAGGCCTCATTCCGTTTGTGGTAAACAGTAGAATGATGTGCTTTACCAAAAAGCTCTATCTTGGTCTCATCTGTCCACAAGACGTTTGCCCAGAAGGATTTTGGCTTACTCAAGTATATGTTGGCAAACTGTAGTCTTGCTTTTTTATGTCTCTGTGTCAGTAGTGGGGTCCTCCTGGGTCTCCTGCCATAGTGTTTCATTTCATTTAAATGTCGACGGATAGTTCGCGCTGACACTGATGCTCCCTGAGCCTGCAGGACAGCTTGAATTGCTTTGGAACTTGTTTGAGGCTGCTTATCCACCATCTGGACTATCCTGCGTTGGCACCTTTCATCAATTTGTCCCTTCCGTCCACGCCCAGGGAGATTAGCTACAGTGCCATGGGCTGCAAACTTCTTGATAAAGTTGCGCACTGTGGACAAAGGCAAATCTAGATCTCTTGAGATGGATTTGTAACCTTGAGATTGGTGATATTTTTCCACAATTTTGGTTCTGAAGTCCTCAGACAGTTCTCTTCTCCTCTTTCTGTTGTCCATGCTTAGTGTGGCACATACAGACACACAATGCAAAGACTAAGTGAACTTCTCTCCTTTTTATCTGCTTTCAGGTATGAGTTTTATATTGCCCACACCTGTTACTTGCCCCAGGTGAGTTTAAAGGAGCATCACATGCTTGAAACAATCTTATTTATCCACAATTTTGAAAGGGTGCCAATGATTTTGTCCAGCCCATTTTTGGAGTTTTGTGTGACATTATGTCCAATTTGCTTTTTTCCCTTCCTTTTTTGGTTTTGTTCCAATACACACAAAGGAAATAAATATGTGTATAGCAAAACATGTGTTACTGCAATACTTTTCTGTGAGAAATACTTCATTTTCTGGAAAAATTTCAGGGGTGCCAACATTTACGGCCATGACTGTATATTCTCCAACTATTTTGCCTTACTGGAAGATTCTCAGAGAACACCTCTTTTCCTTCCCCGTCTTCTGTGACTAGAAAATCTTCCTAGTCAGATAGAGGCCTTCACTGGGAATAAATTTCTGTTAAAAGTTATCCTTGTGGCAAAGGAACAAGTGAAAATGTTTTGCTGCAATGTCCATTTTATAAAGATTCATAGTATGTTTTACAATTTAAGTAAATTGCTAGGGCATTCAAATCCATTCTAAATGCAGCTATTATAAATTGACTAATATGACTCAGTTTCTTTGAATATCGGCAAATTCTGTTTTACTGTTTGTAAAATTTGCTGTCATTATGTTTTTTTAAAATTCATTTTATTTTGTGTATTTTAAACTTTTGCTTTTAATGGAACTCTGGCCAGTGAGCACAAATTTGTAGTTTAAGTGTGACTGCAAAATGGCCCTTAAATATCTTATTGAATTCCACCTAAATTCAACCTTTGTGAAATGCCCTTAAAGAATACCAGTTGTAACAATTTGACTATGGTATGTTAGTCAAAGACCAAAACTCATAAGTAAGCTAATTAATAAAGCAATTTATTATAAACCATGTTCTAATTGTGAATGAAAAGAATCATAATACATACTGTTATCTTTTTAAAGCAAAGATATCTACTGAGCCAGCTTTGCGTTTGCTTTTAGTATAATTATAGGATTTAGCTTATTTTATGCTCATGATAATGATTTATTCTGAGCTCGTGTGTCAAAAGTTATTTACAATTATATTAAGCAGCTAGTTTAAAATGTGGATGGAGCTTAAAAAAATGTGTCCTGCTGTGCCCGCTAGCCCATGAAAAGGAGATGGGGATGTACAGAGTTCTGTAATAACTGTTATCAAGCGGACAGATATATTGTTTGGCCAAAAAGGAAAAAATCAGTCTGATATTTAAAATATTAGCAGTCAGCTCTTCAGTGCAGAGTCCCAAATAGACCTTCATCAAAAATATACTTTGAGAGTATGTTGGAAATGTTGGTGTTCTGAAGAACCATGAAGCTTTGTTTTCCCAAGCCTTGGCCTAAGATAGTTGGAGCCCCTTCCAGTGGATATTTTGGAGTATCTTCTTGGATTGAGATAGAAGACAAGTTGCTGTCTAACAGTAACTGGGGATAAAATAAACTGCCTTCAAGAGCTCTGCAACTTCCATTGCTCATGTACAGTAATGGCCAAAAATTGTGGAAACCTTTTGGGAAAAGTTTATTTTCTAAAACTAGCTAATACCAGTAACACCATTTTTTTAGTAGTACCATAAAATTATATATCAATGGAAAGAAAATTTAATCAAGAATGTAATGCAATTACTTTTACGAAGGATTTGCTATTAGAATAGCAGTTACAGTATAAAGAAGAAAAGTGAAACACATAGAAAAAAGAAGATATACAAAAATTAGCACCATGTCAGTTAATACTTAGTTGGGTAACCTATAGCATGAATTACAGCCTTACAATTTCTTCCCATGGAGTGAACTAAGTCTTTTAGTTCTACAGCTATTATAATGTGAAACTAAGATTGAATGATTGCTTCTATTAACTGGGTTTTATTGCTGAGTCGCTTCTAACTAAAGTTTCTTTAGTCAGCTCCATAGATTTTCTTTTTTTTAAAAAAAGTTTTTTTTTTATTTTTTAAAACATAAAACATAAAATACATCTTTTTAGAGCAAGGATTTGATCCGGTATAAAGTAAATACAATTACTCACATTCCCTCAACCAATTTTGTTCCAACTTTTATCCATTTACATCTTTAAAAAAAATAATAAGAAGAAAAAGAAATCTTATTTTTAAATCTAAATCTTACATTTAGATTTTAGATATTCTACTATGTCACCCTAATTTCTAAACAGTTATTTCCAAATAAACATCATTCCAAATTTTTGTCATTTTAACAATCAATATTTCATATATATTCCTCATTTCTAAGACCCATTACATCGAATCTATACTATACCTCTTTTAAATGGCAACTAGTATTCATAATCTTGACAAAGAATATTTTCCTCCTCTCTTAATTGTTTCTAAATCAATCAACATTTCCATCTAAAATTTGTCACTCCCAAAGTACTTTATTTTAAAGTCTAATATTTAACTGATTCCTAGTTTAAATAGCTATTTCCCAACAGTGTTTTCCACCACTTCTATCTCTATTTTTTTAACTGGTTCACAGTTTGGCTTAACTATTCTCCAGTGTTGTCTCCTCCACTTCCTCCTAAATTTATTTTTTGGCTGGTTCGCATCTTAATCAGTTGCTTTCCAGCGATGCTTACCTCCACTCCTAACCTTACTTATTTGAGCTGGTTCACAGTATAATTTTGACTGCATACCAACATTATCTCCTTCAATCCTCCTAAATCTATTATGAAACTGGTGCACAATTCAAATAATTGCTTCCCAGCAATGCTTTCCTCCGCTCCAAACTCTATTTTTAACTGGCTCACAACTGTGTTTCAGTTGCTTTCCAGGTATATTTTCCTCCGCTCCTATCTTTTTATTTTTTGACTAGTTCACAGTTTTGCTTTAACTGTTATCTAGCATATGCTTTCCTCCACTCCTAACTCTAATGGCTGGTTCACAGCTTTACTTTGGCTGTTTTCCAGCTCGTGCTTTCCTCCACTCCTAACTCTTATTTTTATTTTTAACTGGTTCCCAGTTTTGCCTTAACTGTTCTCCAGTATGATGCTTTCCTCCACTCCTACCTTATTTGTAAGACTAGATCACAGCTTTACTTTCACTGTTCTCCAGAATCATGCTTCCCTCCACTTCTAACTTCATTTGTTTAAATGTAATTCATAACATTTTATTTTAATTATTGTCCAGCTTTATGTTTTCCTCCATTTCTACATCTCTTATTCAATTAGAGCCTTGGATAGTACAGTGGTCTAAAGCACCCTGTTATTAACATCAGCTGCCTGCAATTATTGCAGGTTCAAATCTCACCAAGGCTCAAGGTTGACTCAGCCTTCCATCCTTTCTAAGGTAGGTAAATTGAGGACCCAGTTTGTGGGGGCAATAAGCTGACAAATATACAAAAGTATGAAGGCTATTGCTTAGCGCATTGTAAGCTGCCCTGAGTCTCCGGAGAAGGGCAGCATATAAATCAAATAAAAATAAAAAATAAAAAAAAATTATTTAGCTTTAAATTAATTCACAATATATTACTCATATTCATTTTTAAATCCATTCTCCTCCATATCTTTAACTGATTTAAAATAAAAAAGTATGTTGGCAAATATCTTAACTCCTATTCTCTCCTAGGCTTTCTCCCATGCCATATTTATTTCCAGTGAATATCAACATTTTAAATCACTTTAAAATCAATTTTCTATAATTATTAAATCTGTAATTAATTCTTCTTAATATCCAGCACCTTAGAGAACATTTTCTTTTAAGTTATTAGGTCAGTAAATAGAGCTTAAAAATTCCAAGTTTAAAAAGATATTAAAACATCCAAAAATCATAATTTTCAATCATTTATACTCATTTTTCCTAGCCAAATTGTATATTCATAAAATCAACTTTGATAAAAATAATAGTGAAAAAAGAGAGAGAATAGTGACAATATTAATAATGGTTAAAATAAAAACAAAAACAAAAAAATACAATAATAAAAGTAGGAAAGAGAATAGAAATATAACAAAAGAAATTGAAAAGAGAATTAGAGAAAAATAGAGAGGGGAAAAAGGACAAAAGAAAAAAGAAAGAGTAAAAATAAATAAATAAAATAAAATAATATTGACAGAGAGCCCAGAGAAGAAGGAAGGTATCTCCTAAAATTATTCAAAGATCAAACTCCCAGACACCATTACATCCATTTAATTCAAACTATGGTGTTTTGTTATCTTGATACTTTATATTCCATTTTTTTTCCTTCTCCAATGTATCTGAGTATATTTAATTTCCATTTCAATGTCCTCAAAGTTATAAGTTCTATAAAGTTAATTCTGAATTGACTATTCCATATATGGTTTCATCATGTTCTTCTTTTGTTGCCACGCCCCTTTTCTCTTGCTGTCACGCTTAATAAGTCAGTTTTCATTATTCCATTTAGTTTCTTCTTTCTGGTGTTCAATATTCTCCAATACACAGACTATATGTCCAAAGTCAAGCCTCTTAAAATTTTTCTCAAAGTAATCCACTTTAAGTAACAAGCAACAACGTTTCTCTTTCAAGTAACAAGCAGTCTGGAATTTACACTTTCACTTTTCAGCTGGCAGCCATCTTTTCCATCTCCATTGTCTTTTATCTTTACTTTTAAAAACCTATTTGTTTCCTCTTCTCCTTCCTCTCTCTCAAACATAATCCAATCTCATTTAGCCACAAAAAATAGCCACAAAAAACAAAAAAAAGAAGACCAAATCTGTAATAAAATCATCTATCAACAGGTCTTTTCTCCACCATTCATTTGAGTCTTTTTGCCCCGATGTTTCTCAGACGCTGTTAAGGCTGGGGCACACTTTTTGTAATCCAGCATTTACAGGCAGTTCCCGCCTGGGCAGAAGTCGACTCACCCAAGCTTTCAAACTCCCTGCTCCGCTCTCCGCTTCTCCTCCTGCATATCCTTTGTCCCGATTGCCATGGCTTCGGGGCAGCAGCCATGGCTGCCGCATCCACCGCCGCCGGCGCAGAGGATAATCCTCCGGCCCCAAGAAACTTTCAGCTGTCCGAGGGGTCCTCTCTATCCCCCTGTCCCTACAGGACAGGGTAGGTCCGCAGACCTGCCGGCGGCGGCTTGACAGACGGGGTTTTCGCGGGGCTCCAAGGAGCCCCACTAATTCCGCATCTGGGATGCCGCGGCAGCAACTGGAAGTCTCCGGCTCCATAGATTTTCAATTGGGTTAAGGTCTGGGCTATTCCCAGGCCATTCCAGCAGTAGAATATGATTATCTTGAAACTCCAAAAAAAAAAAAAGTGGTATTTTTAGCCATCAAACCTCAAAAATACACTTTTCCCAAAAGGTTTCCACAATTTTGGCCACTATTGTAATTTCAAATGACTTTTAGTTCTATATTTGAGATGTTAGACATATTAGAGAAAAAGGAATTAACTCTTTGAAAAAGGGAAACTTTAAATCTTTGAATTGGCTTGATGTGATTACTTTGAAAACTAATAGAGTGGTGATTTCCTGTTGGTCATTTTTCTAAAAAAGATTATTAACATAAAACAGGCAGTTACAGCAGGGGTGAAATGCTCCCGGTTCGGACCGGCTCGGGCGAGTAGATAGCGGAGATTGAGGCTAGTTTGCCGAACCGGGAGCAATGGCTGGCTGGCCATGCCCCCGAACCGGTCCATGACCCGCAGTCCTGCCATGCTTGCCTGCTTTCTATCTTGCCTTCCTGGCATCCCAGTGGCCAGCTTGCGAAGGCAAGCAAGCAGAAGTCCACGTGGAAAGCAGGCAAGCATGGCAGGGCTGCGGGGAAGAAGCTAGCAGCTTACTGCCCCCCCCAAAGCAGCGGCTTCCCTGCTCAGCCCCAAGAAGCTATGCATCCATAACAGTGGGGTTGTTTTGTTCACCGCGGTGGTGCTTCGGGAGAGCAAATGGACATATTTATTATAGTTGTCAGCTGCAGATGTTCGCCTGCCTTCCCGAAGTACCACCTCAGTGAACAAAACAACCCCATTGCACTGCACTTTCTTCTGCAGCCAAATGCGCCCAGCCGTGCATGCCCTTTCCTCAAATGGGCTGTGCATGGGGCGCTTGGAGAGCGAGCGAGCGAGCAAGAGAGCTCTCCAACCTCTGTTTGTGTGTGTGTGTGTATGAAGGACAGAGGGAGGGAGAGATCTGAAGCCAAGGCACAAAAACTTCTGGCAGCGGCGCGGGCGGCTTCTGAGCAGCCCTGAGTCAGCCAGCTCCACTTGACCTACTCTCTGAGTCTCACCATTCTCCTCGCCCCCCCCACCCCACTCAAGCAGCGGCAGGCTCTGCGAGACAACAGGACCTCTCATTTTCCCCGACGTACGTTTGCTACCTCTGCTTGTCTGCTTGCAAGCAATGATCTTCTCTGCTTCTCTCGGGATGCTGGTGCGGGCACCATAGATGCATAGCTTGTTGGGGCTGAGAAGGGAAGCCGCTGCTTGAGTGGGGTGGTGGTAGGAGCGAGGAGAACAGCGAGACTCGGGGAGTAGGTCAGGTGGAACTGGGTGCTCAGAAGCTGCCCGCGCCGCTGCCAGAAGTTTGGGTGCCTCAGCTTCAGATCACTCTCTCCCTCCTGCGCGCGCGCGCGGGCACGCACACACACACACACAGAGAGAGAGGTTGGAAAGCTATCTTGCTCTCTCTCTCTCTCCAAGCGCCCCATGCACAGCAGAGTGATGTGAATGACGTCAAACTGGCCACACCCACCCAGTCACATGACCACCAAGCCACGCCACACCAAGCCATGCCCACAGAACCGGTAGCAAAAAAATTTAGATTTCACCCCTGTGTTACAGGAGATGATTATGAAATATGTCAGAAACACCATAATTGGATCTTTTCTTTTCCACAGGAAGTGAATCCCTAAGTGTAGGTGTTATGTAGCAATATCCCAAGATGATATAATGGTTTCAAGGCCTGTGCAATTTTGCTGGTTCACATATGCCAAAAGGATCTGCATGCAAGATGCAGGGAATAAGTTGTGATCTATTGAATTCCTGTCTCTGGCAATGTAAGGTATCCAGCGGTCCAATTGTTTCCCCTCTCTCTTGTATTTACTTGCATTTCTGATCCCAAAAGCTCCATATCAAATCAAAATGATTTGCCGTTATCAGTAATCCAAATAGGCCGTAAAAGGCCAACTTGATTATGAAATAGTTAATCCTAATCAGATTTCTGATCCCTGGCAAGCTTTGTACAGACACTCCTAGAAGAATCCTCTTTTAAGTATTTGCATCTTAGGACTAGGATCAAGAATTAAGAAAATATCCATCAAGGAGTAGGAAGGACACAGTGTGGAAGACCCTTACAGTAGTATTTCTTCTTTTTCTGTATTGTAGTGCCAAAAAATTGTAGACCAAAATGTAGGCTAAAAGTCAATGTATGTAACAAGTCTAATATGTTTGGGGAGAGTGCATTGAGAAATGATTTGATGGTTATAGTATGACAAATTGCCATTATATTGGTAGTATGTAAATGTTTGTACATAATCTTGGCTTTTTTCTTGGAGATGTCTATGGGGACACAATAAAGGAGAACAGTAGTCTTTAAACATAGGATTTTATGCAATCCCTAATATGTAACATCTTTGAATTACTTTTAAGTGTTTAAGTTACAGCTGGTTTTAGTCTCCATGACTCATCTCAAACAGATCTCCAGATAGAGTCAGTGAATTACTTGAGTTTCTGGGAAATTGAAGTAATATATAGTTCCCAATGATGGAAAATTAATGGGATTTAGAGGTATGCACTAGTAACTAGCCTGTTTCAAAGTAGTTCAAAGAAGCTTCTGTTAAAATAGCCCTTTTCATTTCTTAAAATTATTCATGTTATCTGTTAATTTCCCATCCAATCCACCAGAGCCTGAGGTAGTTCTTACTTTATTTTTGAAGTTTCGGCGGTTGTGTAAACATTATAGGCATAAAATACTCCTGTCTTTCATTTCATTTTCAGAAAAATTCATTCAATTTTTTTCATAAAGAATTATAGCAAATCATTTGTACTGTAGCAATATACATCAGATATTAACAGTCCATAATTAATACAGATTTACTGTAGAAGGTGATGGATACATAAAACCCTAAAGTATTCTGAATTATCTTTGACGTTTAATAGTTTGGAATTAAAGACTCAGTTTTTAATTCTAAGAGAATTGTCCAGTGCAAATTTTCTCATGCTAGTCTTATTGAAACTGAATTGATGCACTTGTTTCTGGTTGACTGGTACAAAAGTATTCTGATTGTTTTTATTCAAATTATTATAGCAGTGGTAGTAGTCTTGAGGGGGGACTTCAAATATATAATTTTACATTTGTGGTGTTAGAAAATCACTTTGAACAACCCTTTAAGCTTTGCTTCTATCTTATTGCGGTATGGTTCTTTCTGGCATGTGGGCACCCAACTTAAATATTTTTAACCCCATTTTTAACTCATGAATAATACACAGTTTTGTTTAACTTTGTGACTTAAAAATAAATAAACCTTAACTGGATTCTTTTGAAAGAAAGTATCTACTATAGTACTATTTATATAAACTATTTGGGGAATATTCAACGTTTCTGAATAATTAAATTAGTTAAATGTGAATGCATCCAGCAGAGAATTAAACAGACATGGGGATTTTATGGAAAATCCATAGCTAATTTGCATAATCAAAATTTGAATAATCCATTCTGGATTATTGGGCACACTATATTTTATTACAGAATCACAAGAAAAAAAGGCTTACTAGAGACCTACTGGGTCACATAGGGCAACTTGTGGCTGTGAAAATGTGCTTTTATTTTATTTTTTTTTAGTTTTTCAGTATTTCTGATATATTCCCCAAACCATAAAAACAAGATCCTTCACTTGCAGAAAAGATGAATTTTTAATTGAAGTAATGGATTTTTTTTTAATAATTAAAATGGATGTTAATTATTTCTAACCTTTTTTGTGCCCATGATTATCTGTTGATTGACTGTTTTTTTTCTGAGCATAATGATTTTAAAAACGTTTTACAAAATAATTCATTTTGGGCATTTGATTTTCCTTACATTTAAAACACAATAGTATTCTGTCTATGCATCATAGGGAATTTTTTTAGTATAAAAAATAAGTTAAATTTACCAGGTATAAAAATATTGATTGTGAGTACTGCTATATGCAAAATAATTGGTGTACTGCAAAGAAATGTTAAATGGAATTGTTTATAAAAATGTATATTTCTTGTTTTTCAAATTTAGGGAGAGCCTATCATTTTTTGTGAGGAAAGCTTTATCAAGCATCGTTCCAGTTCTACTAAACATTTTCTGGAAACTGCAGTGAATCTCCAACTTTTTAAACAGGTATTTCTAAGATTTTTGATCTAATACCATTCTAATGCATGTAGCATATGCATATTCATGGACAGAGAAATGGATACAACATTATCAATATTGAGTTTCTGAATTTTGAAGTAGTGAAGGATTTGAGGAGAAACCAGAATATAGCCAGGATAAATTCTTGTACATTTCTATTATAATCCTAAAAGTTTCTTTCTAGTGACAACTCTTTGAGGTAGTAAGAAATAAACCTGCTTCAATTAAAAGGTCTGGGGTTTCTTCCAATATATTTAACTGTATTTCTATTTGGAATCATCCCTACTCTCCTGTGAGCATCCAAAATCTGTGTTGGCAGATTTTCTAATCCTCTAGAACAGTGATGGCTAACCTTTTTGCTGCCGCATGCCAAAAGCGGGGGGATCATGCATGTGCATGCCCACACCCATAATTCAATGCCCACCCGTGCCCCGCCCTCCTGCGCACGTGTGCGTCTCTCCCCGCGCTCCCCCCGCTTTTGGCATGTGATGGCACGGTGGGCCCGTTTTTCACTTTCCCCAGGCTCCAGAGGCTTTCTAGGAGCCTGGGGAGTGCAAAAACAGCCTTCCTCAACCCCACTGGAGGCCCTCCTAAGGCCGGAAACAGCCCATTTCCCGACTTCCGATGGGCCCGGAAGGCCCGAAAATCAGCTGGCCGGCGGGCACATGTGTGATGGAGCTGGCACATGTGTGCTGGAGCAACGCTTGTGTGCCCTCAGATATGGCTCCACGTGCCACCTGTGGCACCCCTGCCATAGGTTCGCCATTACAGCTCTAGAACAAATCTGGCAGGTATGTGGGAAACTATTAATAAATGATTCTGATACATGTAAAATTTAACCAATCATAATTTTAACCGCTTATTCAATGAATAGCTGTTTTTATATAAAAATGTTTTGGATAAATATGTACATTTAATCCTGATTAACACTAATAAAAATGAGCAGAAGATGTCCAATTTTCAAATGTCTGCTACATTGGTGGGTTGCTACTGGTTCTCCCCTGATTGGGCAAACTGGTAGCGGCGGCGGCAGGAGGCTCCGCCCACCCGCATACTTCTGCATATGCAGAAATGAGTGAACAAGTAGCGACGGGTTTTGAAATCGACCCCTGGTCTGCTAGCTTCCAAATCGTCTCTTTAACTGCTTCCTTCAGGACTAGGAAATTTGCTGTGTGAGGTGGGTATGTTGGAGAATAGAAGTAGGAGTCTACTCCCAGATCCTTCATACTCATACTTGTAGTCATGGATAATATAATTTTGGCATTATTTAAGAGGCTTTCTTATGGATGAACATATTGCTGTCAGGGTAATACAATAAATAAAGAAAAGAAAAGAAAAGAAAACAATATTTTATCTCATAGAGTTGACTGACTTTCTTTAAAATGGAAAATCAATTTAGTAGGACCATGCCATTCAGGCATATTTCCAGTTGGTTTTTTTTCAGATGTTACAGCTAAATCTTAGTTTGACATTAATTGCCCAGAGGGATGTGTCTTTTAAATTATGCATGTTCCCATTGCACAGAGGGGAAAGTTAGAAGCTTTTTAGTACTCTGATGTATCATATTGAGGGGAATTTCTGTTTGTTCAGACAATCCAGAATCAGGTCATATCTTATGAACATGGGTGATTTTCAAACATTTTTTAAAAACTAACCTATCGAATTCAGATGTTACGAGGAACCTCTGTTCTTTAGAAGTGGATGCTTTCTTATCTCTCGTAGTTGTAGCAGAGGAGAGAAAAGGGTGAAAGTGCAGTATTTCAGAACTGTTTTGTCTGATGAATCTCAAAAGCTAGAACTCAAATTGTGTATCTGGAACTTAGAGAAAAAATCTTAGTTTTGAACTGTCTTCATATAAACAGGGTTTAGAAGGGCTACTTCAATTGTAGGTATTTGCTGCCACATGCCATTGATTGATGCCAGAAGATTAGTTTCTCTGCTGGCCTGTTGGAAACCATTGTTGGATGAAGAGAGAACAACATGATTCAAATAGGAACGGTCCTAAAAGCTTATTCTAAGCATTGGATAAACATTGCAGTGCAAGCTCCAGCACAAAATAGAAAACATTTCCTCTGATTAAAACAGCCAGAACCTTTGGTGGGGGGGGGGGGGGCGGACGGACACACACACACACACACACACACACACACACGTTTAACTAATCTGCCTCTCTTTGAAGATATAGTGCAAAACAGATAAGTGAAATTCACAGGATGCTAGGTAACTCTCATTTTTAAAAAAGTTTTTGTTCTTGGAATTTAATGGTTGGTATAGAGATTTATGGCAGCAGAAGTGAAAAGTGCAGTTTCTAATTGGAAAGAATTCCCTATTATTCTGCAATAGGGAAAGAAATATGTTTTGAAACTATTTCATGCCCTTTTAGTATTTTATATAATTCCTCCTCCTTGTCTTCCACTTCCCAGCTGCCTCTGATCCAAGACCTGTTTGTAATTAGACACTTTTCAAGGTTACTTGAGTCATAAGAGATTTGAATTTAAAGTGTTGCTTTAGGTTCAGTGGCAAATACTGTTTTTTAAACAGAAAAGAAGTTCAAAGAGAGAGATACATGGAGGGATGGTATATGTGAAACAGCAGCAGGGCAGACATTTGCATTATTGTAATTCTGAAACACTTGTTTTGGAAAGTGAAATCTTAGTAATCATACAAATAGGAAGCAAAAGCAGTGTGTAAAAAGTATGCACTACATATTATACCATAGATTTCTAACCTTTCTAACTTACACACAGCATCGGGATGTCTACTTAGACTTATAAATTAAATATAAAATGCCTCAAATAGAATTGATTGATAATTGAAACGGAGTATTGCACACAAATACATATTTCACTAGTTTCAGCCAACTTTGAATGACTCAACATATATATATATATATATATATATATATATATATGTAATTTCGCTAAATCCTTGAGTGTATGTACTTCTAATAATAGCTATTTTGGATAAGTACAAAACTTAAGCTGATCAATCTCTTTCACTTAATACCATTAATAGGGAATATATAATTTAGTAAGCTAAGAAAAGGGTTAACTTTTTAAACTTTGGGAACTATTTAAACTTTGGGAAATGTGCTTTACTGAAGTTGCTGATGGTGTAATTTTATTTATTTATTTAATTTATATTTATATGCCGCCCTTCTCCGGAGACTCAGGGCGGCTTACAATGCATTAAGCAATAGCCTTCATACTTTTGTATATTTATACAAAGTCAGCTTATTGCCCCCACAAACTGGATCCTCATTTTACTCACCTTAGAAAGGATGGAAGGCTGAGTCGACCTTGAGCCTGATGAGATTAGAACTCGCAGTAATTGCAGGCAGCTGGATGTTAAATGCTGCCTTAGTAGGAGGCATTAGCCTGCTACGCCACTCAGGCTCCTATGTAATACTTGTGTGTATGGCTGCATACTGCTAAGTCTAAGAACAGAAAATGATTTTTTCTGGAAGGAGAGAAAACTGCTTTATCTGATTTGGAATAGAAAACATGATGTGTGTATGAAAAATGGATGAAATCTTTACCCGGTATATACTGTTAAGAGTAGAAGATTGACCAAGTTTTTGCACCTCTGTTCAATTTTTATAAGCCCCTATGCTATGAATTGTTCAAGATAAAATCACCGAAACAGATCTAGTCTGGTCTAAACTAAAATATAACCTGATTTGACACATAAATTTATTTTATTATTAATAACTTTTATTCTTTAGGCAGTGCTCTGAATTGCTAATAGCACATATTTATGTTTTTTATTCAATACCCAGTAAATACTGGTAGGTATAACACTGAAGCAGAGATATATAAAACCTATGTTACTTAAGGTGAGGAAAAAAATAGGGGTATGGGGCAAGAGTATTGTTCTTTTAGTTTGTCATCCCTCTTGGTGAAATTTGACAAATCCACCAAACACAATTAATGATGCAGCTATTAATTTTTCATGAACTCCCAATTTGTATTAACATTTTGTGTGTATAAGATTAGACTCAAAACAAATATCTCCTTTCAGTTCATGCTTAACACTCTGTTATCTTACGTTCATAAATCATGTGCTTGGTATGAGGGCAAGGAATGATTTCTTAACTCTCCCTGGATAGATAATGCTTTGTGGCTCAAAGAATGTTTTCTGCACAGTGATAGTTAAAGGTGCTTTATCTCATTCTTGCTGTGAAATAATCCAGTGATCCCTTACCGTGGTCTGACCATGAACCAACCCATTTGGAAAAGGGCCAGGTTAAGGCTGAGGGGCGGGTGGAGGGAGAAGAATGTTAGCTAAGAAGAAGAGGAAATAATCAGTGATAGCATGTCCTTCGCTGCTACTGCTGAGTCTGCCTTTATCTAGTCCTCTTAAAAATGTATTCATGGAACAGTTTGTTTCATGTCATCAGTCTATCCATTGACAAGCATCAGATTGTCACTGACAGGCCTGTTTGGATAATCTGTGATAGCATATGACAGTCAGCCAAATAATTAATTTTTATTGGCTCCTGTGTACCATTTCAGTTAGCAGCAATTTGGTATTCATGTTGGAAAATGTGCAATCAGTCAAATGATTTCTTTGTTTATTTCATATTTTGGCTACCTAATCTTGGCAAAAAAATATTTACCTCTTGAAAGTATCCTAAAAATGCCAGTACTTTTGGAGGGTTGAGAAATATATATATATATATATATTAGCTTTATGAAAATTTAATGTAAATTAAGAGTTTTTACAATACATTGTTAATCCATTGAAAATTATACAGAGATTCTGATTGTCAATAATTTAAACCTGGCAGTTTTAACAAGGTTTCATTATTCTTTTCAGATTATGTATAGCCAGGTTCAGAGATGTTGGTGGATGGAGAATTAGAAACTTGCTTTTTTTTTAACATCAATTTATTTCTTTTAGCACTACCTGTTTTGGGGTGAGATTTAAATTGGCAAACTATGATAAATACTAACTTCTGTTGATTGCAACCATTGTTTAAAATTATTAGCAATAACCATTGGTTTTAATTTTACAATGATGAATAAAAAAATGAAAAAAGGATTTTATTGCGAGAGGAAAGAAATGCACATAGATCTTGTATTTTAGTCCTCTCAGCAAATGGAAGGGATTAAAAATGATCATTTAATAAACATTTACTTTTTCAGTACATATAAATAGGTAGGATTTCATAAACATTTTATAAAAATAAAGCTCTATAAAAAGTCCAATACTTGTATAGTTATTATATAACTTACAATATATATCTATCCTATATTATGAGTTAATCTTTATTTTAGAACATAGAATAATAAAGCTTGAAGGACTTCTAGTTGGGCAGGAGATTGTATACCATTCCAGACAAATGGCTGTTCAGGATCTTCTTGAAAACTTCCAATGAGCACCCACAACTTCTGGAAGCAAACTGTTCCACTGATAAATTGGTCTCACTGTCAGAAAATTAGTCCTTAATTCTAAGTTGGATCTCTCTTTAATGATCTTCCACCCTTTACTTCTTGTCCTGCCCCCAGGTTCTTTAGAGAATAAATTGACCCCCTTTTTTCTGTGACAGTCCCTCAAGCACTGGAAGACTGCTATAATATCACCCCTACTCCTTTTTGTTAGACTAAACATACTTAGTTCCCTTAATCATTCATCATATAGTTTAGCCTCCAGACCCCTTATCACTGAGCTGTGGTGGCACAGTGGTTAGAGTACAGTATTGCAGGCTACTTCTGCTGATCATCAGCTGCCAGCAGTTTGGCAGAGCGAATCTCACCAGGCTCAAGGTTGACTCAGCCTTCCATCCTTTTGACGTGGGTAAAATGAGGACTCAAATTGTTGGGGGCAAGATGCTGACTCTGTAAATCGCTTAGAGAGGGCTGTAAAGTACTGTGAAGTGGTATATAAGTCTAAGTGCTATTGCTATCTTTGTTGCTCTTCTCTGCACTCTTTCTAGGGGTTCAGCATTTTTTGTATCATGGTGACCAGAAATGGATGCAATATTCTAGGTGGAGTCTTAATATAAAGCATAACTATCACTTAATGTGATATTCTTATTTGAATAGCAATTTTATCTGGTCACAATTCTGCTTTCCTGATTAAATACATTAAGATAATTTTATAGAAATTACAGCTAAATGTTATGAAGTTCCTGTGAATGCTTCCCTCAATATCCTTATGTCTCTCTGTCCCATGGAACTTTAATTTTTTAAAAGATTGTTTTAAGACTTAAGTTTCACAAAAGAAGAAAAATGATGGGTGACTAATCCAGCAGCATGTGTAAAAGAAGTTAGTCTTCTGACTAACGAACCTTTGGGAAGTATAGAGGAGATTAAAAAAAAATCAATCTCCCCAGTTCCTTCTGTTTTTGGGATTGGTTGTGCCCATTGTATTAGCCTTTTATGCTCACAAGGTTCTAAATCTATCAGGCTAAAAAAGCTGCCATCTACTAGTATAAATTCTCAGGCAGTGAATTGTACAGAATTTATGAACTGAACTTATATCAGTGTAATTAGAGATTTTCCTAAAAAAAGTATTTGAATGGAAAATTAATTTCAGTAGAATATGGTTGATACAAATGACAAACATTAACTTCTTTGCTTGTTTTGTACAGTATAAATGGTATTTGTGCATCTCCACCACTTTTGCATTCCATACATGTGTGGAATTCTTCTAAGTAATAAGGAGATTAAAGTTTTTGCTTTGTAAAAAGCAGCATGTGGGTGAAAGAAGTTAGTTTTTATTTCTTTCCAAGTTATTTTACTCTGCTATCCTTTTCATTGATAGTACTTTGTTAACAATTAAAGAAGTTTCAAGCACAATTTGTTGTTATAATTACAGACGCTGCTTGTATCTAGCAGCTGAGATTTAAGACAGTTTCTGTGAATTGGTATATAAGCATAGTATGAAAGCTAGGAGTTATTTAAAGAAAGTAGTTTCCTTTCTAACCAATATTAAGTAGGCTAGAATTGTATGCTCTTTGGAGACATTCAAACAGTGAATTTAGAATAATTCAGTGGTTTAACAGAAAAATAGAGATTTTAGACATTGATTTCAAGCTGATAAATCCCCCCAAACTTATTTTCACAATTTAAAAAATACTTATTTTGAAATAAGTGCTTGGTCTTATTGCCATGCTCTCAAAAGTCCAATTGGGCTTATTATCAGGGGATGTCTTATTTTGGGGGACACAGGATACAAGTGTTAACTTAATTAAGTTTCAAACCATCCTTTCCCCTTCCCAAATTCAGGTTTAAAAGCTATGAAGAATAAAGGTAATAGAGAACGATGGATGGGCAGGTGATTATGTAATGAAATGGAAGTAGGCATGACCTCTCTAAATTTCTAGTACTTTGTAGAGCAGCTAATAAAATTACATTATACAGTTTTCTTAACAAAGTTATTACAGCTTTGATACACACTTTATTGCAGTTTATTGAAGGTCGACTTGCAAAGCTAAATGCAGGAAAAGGATTCTCCGATATATTTGAAGAAGAAATCTCATCAGGAAGTGCAGGTAGATATATACTTTTCTACTTCTTGACTACATGTAGGTTTTGATTAGGACAGCTAATGAATCCCATGAAATGGTGACATTATTCAAATTTGCACTACTTGAAGTAATATTTCTATAGAAAATATGGTAATTGGTTCCAGCTCAAAGGAAATGGACAATGAAAAATTTTATATATTTTATATCTGAATTATTACAGTAAAGGATAAAAAGAATATACTTGTAATTTAAATGTATGATTAATACAAAGTCACGGAGTAGTTATAGAAAGCAAAATTTTAAAAAAAAGTCTACCAGAGATTCAAGCATACCAATATCTCATCCAAATTTTAATGTTGCTATGATGGCATTCATATATTGTAATTCAATTACACCAAATTTTCACTCTAGGATAATAACACGGCTCTTCTTTTTAAAACTTGCCCTCTTCTGACAGAACCTTCCTTTTCTCCATTTTGCACACATGAAGATTAGCAGCATCTAAAAACCCAAACGTAATTGCATATGTAATAGCTTCAATTAAGTTTGCGCTAGCCTTTCATTAAGTGAATTTTGGGTCATATTAAACACAACCTGATATCAATTTACAATTCTTACTAAATCAAATATCACATTATTCAAACTCACACTAATCACAACCTACCTTTTCTTTCATTTCTCCTGCATTGATTAAAATAGTGAAAAATGACAATACTATTTAAATTGGTTTTTAGCATTATGACCGTGGATAGAGTTTTTGATTAAGTAACTGAAATAGAAATACTATTCAGATTCCATGTTGCTAAATATCAAAAAAATTTTAAAAAATGTTCTTGATTGACATTTATGATCCTTTTGTATAGGAGATGAACAAACGTTTGTATAAAATACGTGTTATATATGATTTTACTTATATTTTACTAAATTGTTTGTATTTTTATTTCAAATAATTGCAGTTTTCAACATATATATCAGAAGTTAAAGCAACTAATATGATATTGAGTAGTTAGAGTGAAAAAATAATAATGAATAAAATAAACACTCATTATTCTTATGGTTGCGTGGTGAAATTAGTCTATGATTGTAATAAAGTTTTACCTATATGCCAATGTGAAATTGCTCCTATTAATTAATGCCAATTCTTTTAATACCTAAAAGCATAATTGAGGCTTGATTTAAAATCTTCTTATTGAATTAAATGTTTTTTAAAATTTATGTCTCTTTAATTGTACTTCTATGTGTTCAATATGTGTTGCTATGAAGGTTTATAACTTCAGCTTCATATATCATAAACATTGTTATGGCAAATTGATAGAACTGAATAAAATGGTTAATTAAAAGTGACAGAGGCAGAAAGACTTCAGACTTACTTGTTCATCTTCCTTTTCTCAAAATTACATGCACAACTTTTCTGCAAGTATCTGCAGTTTTAAATGAAAATGCTTTAGTAATTGTATACGACCCAATTTTATACAGTGATTACGGCACCAGGCTAGAAACAAAGATCATGAGTTCTAACCTCACTTTAGGTACAAAGTCAGCTGGAAGACTTTCAGCTAATCACTCTCAACCTTAGGACAAAAGAAACAGCTAACCATTTCCAAAAATATTACCCCAAAAACCTGCAGGAGCTTGTCAAGCTTGATTTGAATACATGTCCAAACATATATACATATATTCATCATGTTATTCTTTTTTGGATGAGCAATGTTAGGTTTAGGGTACTTTTACAAATATCAGCAATATAAATTACATTAGAAAATTCCTCCAAAGCCAGAAGGAACATTAAAATGTTTCAACCTCCAGGACCTGCTAGAATAGGCAACTTTTAATGGCTTTCCTAAAAACCAATCAGGAAGGTTTTTTTTAAATTTCCAGAGGAAATCTGTTCCGTAGAAGTGCGTAGTCATTGAGAACATCAATTTTATGATCCTTTTGAAGATGGCAATCCCTGCAGAGGGAGCCCCTCTATCAGGTCTTATTGGGAAACAGATAGAGTTGGCTGTCCTTCAGATACCCAAGTCTTGAGACTTGAAAGGCTTTAAAGGTAAGAACTAGCACTTTGAATTGCCAGCACCCAGACTAGCTCTTTAGCGTAGTGGTGTTATATGAACAAATCAAAATGCTTCACTACAAGATGCCTCATTGTATTTCCAAGTTTAAGAGGCTTTAGAAACTGTTATAAAACCCATATCTTCTATGAGAAGCCATTGACTAGGAATTGATAGCAACTATCATTCCTCATCCTATCTTAAAATTAATGATGGTTTTAAAATTAAACCCACATTTACTTGTTCTGCTAACTTTTAAATGTATTTCCAGTGCAAAATATATAGCAGTGCTACCTTTTATGGAATCCAATTTCCCCTGACCATTATGAATAATTTTTTAGAGTAATACTATTGAACACACATTGATTTGCTCTTCACCCCCCCCCTTTGCAAAATTTTGTTCAACTGTAAGACTGTAGAAAGTGTAGTATTATACTATACCCTGATATAATACATCTATCTATCTATCTATCTATCTATCTATCTATCTATCTATCTACATGTCTTCTCAAGTTTTCGTGGGTGTGTATATGCAAAAAATTAAAATCTCGGGTGTTTTCCCGCGTCATAGTAAATAAGTTAGTTAAAAATGTTTTAAAATTCTGGTTAAAATCCTAGCTTAAAATCTTCTAAAAATCCTTACAGAGCACTCTGCAAGGTCCTTTAAAACCTTAGGTAAAATCCTACCAGTACCTTAAAAGTTTTTCTTTCTAGCAACGTTTCGACAGGCTCAGAACACAGAGTTCAGGCTAACCAGCATACGTCAGCAGCAGGAAATATAGAAAGGCGACAACTCCAAGCTCGCAACACACCCATAGCTTCTAAACTATACAAGAGCCTGAAGATGACAGGGTTGTGAGCCTGTCAAAACGTTGCTAGAAAGAAAAACTTTTAAGGTACTGGTAGGATTTTACCTAAGGTTTTAAAGGACCTTGCAGAGTGCTCTGTAAGGATTTTTAGAAGATTTTAAGCTAGGATTTTAACCAGAATTTTAAAACATTTTTAACTAACTTATTTACTGTGACGCGGGAAATCACCCGAGATTTTAATTTTTTGCATATATATATATATATATATATATATTTGTGTGTATATACTGTATATATACACGCATCTTTTCAATCCCTAAATAACCGTCAGACGTTGTGGTTGCTTCATCACTGGAGATTCTTATGAAGAGACTGGACAGTCACTTGTCTGAAATTGTATAAGATCTCCTACATGAGCAGGGGGCTGGAATAGAAGTCCTCCAAGGTCTCTTCCAGCTCTATTCTGATTCTAATTCTAAATTTACCATGTTTTTAAAATTCTGTTCATATCAGCAATAGATTTTGTCGGAGAAAATAATACAATCTGATGTTCTATGAAGATAAGAACTGTAAAACACTTACGTTCATTGTGAACCTGAATTTAATGTGCTATGAAGATTATGCATAAAAGTCTAGCAAAAATGGTTCTAATCTTTGTTTCCCTTTCATTTATATTTTTTTAAAGGAAATTTAAGAACATACCATCAGTGGATGCATACTGTGAAGGTATGACAACATGTCAGGAGACTGGAGTATATCTTGCAGTACAAAAAATGTCACCATGTGAATGTAATCTTATTTAGGAACGTGCAGAAATATTGCTCAGAATTTGTGCAATATATACAAGTGTATACATGCAGTGATCAGTGCAAATCTCTCATGCAAAACACCCATTTCTATAATCAGAACATTATGAAAGACAATTTCCTAGTGGATTGTGCCCTACATGAGTACATTAGAGTACACTGATAAATGTGTCAGCCATAGAAATGATGTATTGTAAACTCTGGGTGGTACTAGACAAAGCTAGACGAAAGGCAGCTGTAGAAGTGGCATATTCGGGGTCATGCTAAGGGTTGTAATTTAAATTAACCAGAGGTGTGGATTTTCCTTTAGAAACTAAACATGTTATTTAAATTTAGAATAAAACTATGTTTTCCATGCATCAGAATCTCTGTTTATGTGTGTATATGTATATTGTATTTCAGAAAGGAGGAGCCTTGATCAACACAGCAGTGAACAAAGCTACTCCAGCTGTGAAAACAGCATACCAATATGTAAGAACTATTTTTTTCCTGTTGCACTTTTACAGTTCTGTATGTACAGCTAGTCCTCAACTTACAACCCCAATTGAGCCCTATATTTCCATTGCTAAGCAAGACAGTTGTTAAGTGAATTTTGCTCCATTTTATGATCTTCCTTGTCACAGTTGTTAAGTGAATCACTGCAATTAAATTCGTAACAAGGTTGTTAAGTGAATCGAGCTTCCCCAATAACTTGACTTGTCAGAAGGTCACAAAAGATCATCACATGACCCCTAGCACATTGCAACCATTATAAATGTAAGTTGCCAAGTATCCTCATTTTGATCATGTGACCATGAGTATACTGCAATGGTCATAAGTGTAAAAATGGTTGAGTCGCTTTTTTCAGTGCCCATTGTAACTTCAAATGGTCACTAAATGAATGGTTGTAAGTTGAGGACTACCTGTATTCTCCTTTCTTTCAAGATGCTACAGAATATTTGCCCTAACTACATTATACTAATACGTTGTTTGCTTTAACCGTAATTTGAACAATTTATGAAATTATAACCATGGTTTACAATTCTCAGTGAAGAGTTTAAGTCACTAAAAGCCAAAATCAAATACATTAGGTTTAGTGAGAGTAATGTCAATCTACTCATTGTGTCATATACTTGTTTGCAGAACCACCCATACAGTGACTAAATCTAGAGGTGAAACTCCTTCAGTTTGCCAGTTCTTTGTGCTAAGATTCTCCCCTCTTCTGCCTAGGAGTTGTTGCAGTAATAGTAGTAGTAATAATAATAGAAATAGTAGTACTATTTTTATTTGGTAAGTGTTTATACCTGAGCTTCCCACAAACAAAACTTTAAAAAATCACAATACAATAATACTAAAATAATAATACTTTAACAATTAAAATTATCTCAAAACATCCAGCACTACCATAATTTTTGCCAGTATCAAGTTCTGGTTTAACGCCTCCATTTTGAAAAGAGAAGCATTTTAAAGGCTTTTTTAAACTTAAGACATCTGACTCATAAGTAGTGGTTCAGGGAAGGGGTTGACTCCAAAGATGGGTTAGGTTTATAAATTCCAGACACCATGGTGATAAAATGGAGGATTTTACAGTAGCAGTGTTACTGATTTGATCCATGCACAAATGAAATTTCCATATTGGAGACTAGTGAATTAATGGACCAAATATTTTTTTTTCCCTGTAAGGAATACGTAAGATGTTCTGGAAGTATCTAGGGATCATCTGAGAGGGACTCAGCAATTGTACCACAGTAGAAGTAACTTTAATCCTGCCATTTTGGAGGTTTAAAATTCCAGATCCTCTGTTGAAGTTCAGTCAAGGCCTTATCTGGGTCAAGATATTATATAGCCAGGACATAAGAGCCACAATTAGCCAAGCCAAAGTCAGTTAACTTTGTCAGGGATCAGGTAAATCTACTTAGTAGAATAAGGTGAACTAAGGATGCTTCCCTGAAAAGTTGTTTCAAGTAAAACTATAAGATACTGAAATTTTAGGTATGGCTCAGAAGAGTTGCAGCCAAACTCTAACCAAGTTAGGGCATTTGAGGTTGAGCAAGAACCCCAAATTTAGCTCCTAAAAATAAAATAAAATTAAGAAATAAACTGGATAGCTTCCAAAGTCAAAGCATCCTTAACAAACACACAGCTGGGCATCACAGCTAGGTACCAAGTCCCTTAGATCTATTTAATTTAATTGCTGCAGGGAGGTGATTATTGCTTTGATGGCTTACACATTTAAGGATCACATCGGACGCTTTCTGGGCTCCTATATAGAACTCAGTTGTTTATTGCAGCAGCTGGAAGGTTCAGAATGATTGCGTAGATATTTGAAGTCCTTTACCTGGTTAACTGGTCTTTTTAAAATTGTCCATCTGATCAGGAATTTTAAAGTACTTTTTAAAGAAGTTTCTAAATAGTTTTATTTATCTAAACTAAATAGCTTTATTTAGTTCTTAAACAATTAATTAAATAAAAAACAATTAATTAAATAAATAAATAATTTCAAGAAATTCCCTAGAGCAGTAATCAGTAAAGGAATTTGGCAATTGTCAAGGCCCACTCAAATTACAGATAAAATAGTTACATCATCTACATAAAGACAAATAGAGATAGATCAAATAGCTAGAGTTGTAGAATGAAGTTCCAGCTTAGTAGAATGAAGTTCCAGCTTAGAAAGGGTCACAATGGTGTCATTAATATAGAAATTAAAGGTAATTAATAAATATATTAATTTTTGAATATATGTTTATAAAATTGAGGATTATTCAGGAGTGGATCAGATAATAGAGGCCTATGAAAGTTACCACCAAATGGACCTCTCATTAAATCACGAAAATATTTGGCCCCTAGGAAGACTCTATTGACACTAAAGCTGGATTTAACTGACAAGCAAGAGATAAGACACCAGAACACATGGTTAACTTTATTTTGTACTTCTTGTTGAAACCTAGGCTGATTCACTAGTGAGTGACTGCTTTTTCTCTTTCAATTCCTTTTGTATTCTTTGATGAATAAATATTTCTCAGAAAGAAGAATCATTACAGAATTGGGTATTTTGGTAAATTGAAATTACCATGGCCTTGGATAAGACTTAGAGTTTGTCAAACCAAGGTTTGGAATATTGATTTGAGTTTGATAAAAGGGAATTTGATTCGCAATTAAATGATCCAGTACAGGGTTCATGATTTGCAAGAAACATCTTTAAATTAATAATTTTATTATGCCAATAATGGCTTCAAAGGATTGGGCAGCAATGAGTCAACAAATTGTAGAGCAATGACTAATAATTTAACGGACCACACCAAAAGAATATTTGTTGAATGGGGGATCAGTGTGAATTTGTGCACATTAACAAATAACTGAGTTTTCTTGTATATATTGCTTAAGGATATACACTAGCAATTTGATTTAGTAAGACTTCTATGGTCCAGTTAATAGACCACACTATTCTGAACTTGAATCAGAGTGTGGTGAATCTAAACATTATACAGTGACTTTATATTATCTTGTGAGTACTGTAGTAATATCCAACTTCATCGCTGAAGTTGTTCCAGATGGGTATAATCTGGATACTTAACACTGAAGAGCTATCTGATTGGTGAATTTAAACCCTAGTCTCCCCGATGCTATTCCAACATTTTAATCAGTACATCACACTACAACCTGTTTCCTTAATACATGAAAATTATCTTAGTGTTGGGAAGATGCTATGGGTGAAGAAACACTGAGAACCAAAACCAGGGAGATGTCTGAAAATTGCTTCCTTCCTTTGAGCTTCAATCATGAATAAATGAATCAGTTCCTTACTTTCATTTTCAAAAGAGAATTTTTAAATTTACATCATTCAAAATCACACTGAAGTCATATTTCAGGTAAATACATTAAAAGTACTGTGAATTCATGTGTTCATTTATAACTTATATACAGTTCTTTAATGGAGTAGTAAAAAAAATGCTCTCTTTTCCCACCACTGGGTTTCTGTCTTATTTTGATCATTATAATCTTGTAATGATGAATCTGTTCCAGTATTCACTGCTGACTTAAATTTTTGAAGAGAATCCTGGAAAAATTGTCTGTGTACTGTCCCATTGGTATCATCTTCTGGGCATTTCACTGGTTTAATAAGGAACATCTTAGATTCCAGTTTCCATCCTTGTGTCCTGTCATGAGTTTGCAGAAATGTGAATAGATAAAATAATAGCTTCAAAGACATACTGTCCAGATGCCAATGGAAAATCAAGTATGGTGATTATCATAGTATTCTCACCTAGGCAATTAATGGTGGAGGTTCCTTTGTACATAGTCCAACTAAACATACATACATACCATACATACATGTATATATACTTGTCATACAATACTGAAGTCAAGTGACACCTGCATATTTAATATGCACTTGCTGGAGCAAACTTCATGCTTTCTATTGGGAGACATTCAATCTGTGTATACTATACTGTTGAAATGTAAATTAGTTTGCTGAAAGCAATGAAGTTTAGAGACCTTTTATAGCTGAGCGTGCAGTTAGACGATATGATTATCTACACTGCATGCAAACATTTTAAAAATATCCGATGTTTACTCCATTCCCCTGCCCCTACCACCCATTTTGTTTGCCTTTACATGCTACAAGGAATATGAGTTAGGAGAGAAAACAGAGCTTAGCAATGCATAGTTTGGGGGAATTTGGGGAGGGATTGCAGAGGCTTGGTGAGAACAGTACAAGGAGGCTAAAATTCATGTGTGAGTCATTGACTGCTGGTTGTTTTTCCTGTATAGTTCATCCTAAGTTATATTTGTATTTAGGTGCATTTTCTATTTAGTTTAGGTCCTAAGGAGAGTAGTTTGCAATTATAAAGACCATTTCATAATCTCGTAAGTAACAGATATATTGGAAATAGCAACAATAGCTTCATTATCTTTAATTTGGCTTTTAGTTTGGATAGACAAATAGCCAACTATTGTAGTTGTTTGAAGAATGAGTTGCAAGAATTTGAATTTGAATAATAAAGTGAATTGAAATACTATTTGTTCCTCTTTAAAGTTAGAATTGCCTCTGAAAGAAAAACCACACTTCTTTACAATTCTTTTGCCTCTAGAATGACTATTTCACTGTTATAAAAAGCGAACTATAATTGTCATTTTTATTCAGGCTGATGTGAAGAGATGGCATGAAACTTTAGTGTAAATCTAATAATAGTAACTATGTAACTATGAACACAATTCTTTGACATGATATAAAAAGAGCTAGATCGGAATATTATTGCCTGAGCTTTTTTCCTATTCAACTTGTGGCCAAACTAAGATTTATTTTTACAGATACACCATTTCATAAGAATGTTACATTAAAGAAATACCAATTTAAAGAGTGTGTTTTGATAACACAATTATGCCTATGCCACAATCCATTTCTTAATGCACAGTTTAGCAATTAATGCACACCTTAATGCACACCTTAATGCAAACCTTGTTAGCAATCCGGTATGAAATTAACAAAGTGATTTCTTTTTGTTACACCACATAATGCAAAAATTTTAATTTTAAATTCTACTTGACTTCATCTAGGACAGTATCAAACCCTTGTTTTGCAGATAACAGTTTTTTCCCCTTCCTCTTCTTTCCTTCAGGCAAAAAATCATGCAAAACAGGGAATAAAAGAGGTGAAGAGTAAGTTGAAACACAAGGTATGTGGCAAAATTTGTACTTTCTTACCTTGTTTCTTGCTTCAGTTTGAAGTATATACCTTATGAATCCCACAAGATTTGTGTTTTTAATGACTTTTGAAATATGCTTAGCCCTTTGTTCAACAATGCATTTTTTATAACAAGCCCTCTGGCAACTCTCTGTCATTCTGTGCATCTACTTGAATAATCTCTTTATTGTTTGCATATTTATCATAAAAAAAATAGAAGTCTTCAAAGATCTATTAACAGGATGTATGTTTTCATAAAGCTGATTACTTTGATGTCACAATCGAAGCCTTTGCTTCTAGCTGAGAATTTAAGGCAAGTGACTTTTACCAGAGAAATATAATTCAGCAGGAATTGTTGTCTGTTTAGGTTTCATTGCTTCAATAAATGGTGGCATTATTTTAGCACCCTAATCCTTCCAAGGGTATGATTTAAAAGTATGAGAGGCATCATATCAAGACTCTATATATTCAGTATATTATACATTCATAAAAATATTCATTTTTAAATCAAGAAGTTTGAGCACTATTTCACTTTCTCCTCAGGTAGCAAGGCTCAAATGTACAAAAGGAATTTTGTTTTAGTTGATAGCATCATCATATTTAAAAATGATATGGTAGTTATTGCTCCAGCATTTAAATCTTTTAGTTAACATTTTTTTAAATAATGGGTATGTGTTTAACTTGATATAGAAATGTGTAGTCACAAACGTTTTTCAGTCTTAATTTTCTCTGTAGGAAAGAGAAGATGGCTATGGAATTTGTACCTCAGGTTTTTCACAATATGCTCCATTCTGTACCTTTCATAATTCTCCAAGAGAGAACACAGAAAAAAGGCGACTTGCACAGGTAATTAAAAATGTTCTCCCTTTGGATATTGTTAACAAACACAAGATATTTGTTAATCAAGATGTAGAATGTACAGCAGTAATAAGCATTGTGAACCCTCTATTGATTCTTGTTCCCTGACCCCTGCTAATAAAACATACAATGGGAAGCTAGCCTTCTCCAAAATATGTTTTAGCATTTTTTTTTATTTACATGAATGTATCTGGATCTCACATGAGTCAAATAGATAGGTCTAGAAAATAAAAACAGTAGATAGATAGTTTTAAAATTTGTCTACAAGCTCAATAAGTAGGCAAAAGTAACAGAGATGTTATAAAGTATTGTTGGAAACACTCTCACCTGTTTTCTTCTGTTAATGCATTTAAAAATAAATAGACTACTCTTTTGTAGACCTTCTCAAAATTGCAAATGTACTCAGTGGTCCACAAAAGGTTGCTTAAAACACACACACACACACACACACACACACACACTGCCCACTGCCCACTACAAGTCATTAGTAGCCTATCTACCTCAAATGTATCCAAGCTGGCATTCACCTTATAAATAAAGGTGATTTGATTGTTTAATAATGGAGTTGGCTTTCAGAGTTGGGCAGAATGTAAATTTAAACAAAAAATAAATAAAAGAAACTGCAATAAAAATGTAATTTACCTAATTACTGTGTGCTTTTAAAGAAGTGTTTCCTCTGTAAAGGCTAGAATTATAGTAGCCTAGGACATGGAAGGTTGTCTTACACCATTTGCAGAAAGTATCTATATTAAGGGTAATTCCTATTCAACATTACCATGAATTTCTAAAGTGTGGTAAATACTGCATTTATATATACATGTTGACAAAAATTATTTTAATGTAATCTAAGTACTGAAAAAAGTATCCTTCACTTTAAGAGATATGAAGATGAAAAATTTGACCCTTTGATTTTTGATAGTTGATGAATTTTGGGAATGCTGCCATATATATATATATATATATATATATATATATATATATATATATATATCTTTTAGCGCTTTAGAATATTTGTAAAATTCCTGTAGGATTTTCATATGTATATCTAGCAGCATCAGAGCATGGGATTAGGCTCAATGACAGGTAGAGCAGGTAGAGCTTCCTATCAAATTCTTAGTCCAAAAACAATGAACTCAAATGTAGACATATTTGAATTTTAATTAAGCAAGTTGTTTATATCTACTGTAAAAGGTGGTGGTTTTTTTTAATCCTTAGTGGACCGACTTCTGCATCTATAGATTTCTTGGTGTCAGTAAAAATACAATATATCATGTTTTTCAGAAATCTAGTTCTATAAATATGTAAAATATTGAAAACTGAGAAAGCAGATAATACATGTAAAAAGTACAGATGTATAGTTAACACTTTTAAGCATTGTGACAACTAGCGCACCATTTTCTAGCACATTCACTATGTTGTATAAACAGAAATGGCAAGTTGTATATTTTAAATATACAGATGTGTTCTATAGACATAAGAAACAATTTCTAGGTTTAATTTGGATTTTCACATGGATTTATTTCTATATGTCCCTTATATCCATGAAAAATTATTTATTTTCCAGTCTGTTTCACTTCAGTCATTAATTGTTTAATAATGGAACCAGTGCATGTTACATTAATACTGAAAGCAAAATGCTTCCAGAATAAGATGAATTGACATGGATAGGTTGTGAGCAATTTATAGATTAATTTATAGCATATACAGTATATGCTAGATCTTATATAAAAACTACTCAGATTTTAGTGACTAGCTAATGATCAGTAGATTGTATTATTAAACTAATGAGCTATGCTAATAGATCTCAAATAACATTGGTAAGCTTGAATTCCTTGATATGAATTTTGTATTGAAAAATGAAGTCTGGAAATCTCCAGTAGCTAGTTAAATGATCTGCTTATTCTATTGCATATATCAATTACTAATTAATGTATTTGTGTCACTTATCCTAATGTAGAATTCTATTTAGCCACATTTTAATAGTTCTACTGCAAAATTTACCTATGTAGACTCTGTAAAAGTACATACTGTACATTTTTTATGTAGTCCTGGCTCTGCAATTGGATTTCAAGGCACAGTATTTCTCCCTTTATATTTGTTCAAATTAAAAAATGTATTAGTAATTTAGGGCCGGTATGTTGCCCTTATAAAACAGTGCATAAAAATCAAACTCATCTTCCTGCTGGAAGATCGTATTAATGCTGTTTTTGACATTGTCATTAGTAATATTGTCGTTTTCTAGAGCTGAATATGAATATGCTTTCTACCCCAACAAATAATAGTTTGTATGCCAGTCTGCTAATTAGTTTGGTTATTTCCTATTTTTTTGATGAGGTTTAAATAAATGTCAAGGGTACAGACATGGAGATCTCCCAATTAGGCTTTGCATTTGTAAAGCCCAGCCCCTTTGCTTTTGTGTGAAGATGACAGTTCCAACTGCAGCGTCAGTCTAACAGGGCTCAAGGGAGAGGGTACTTCACTGCTTTTATTGAAAACAAGGCTAGTTTGGCCCAGTGAGAATATTGGCATTGGTCAGAGTGCAGATCAGTTGTTAACAATGAATATTTACTAATCTCTGTCACAGCCAAGATCAACTGCTTTTTTTTCCCCATCTCACCCATTCAACGCTAGAGCTCAAAAATCAGTGCATTAAAATATGCATAGATTTTACACATGCACATAAAATAGGCATAAATAACTGTATTGCCAAGGGTTTCATTGTACCAACTTCTCCATTGTACGTACACCAGATTGCTTTCTGTGTGCAACAGGGAAGAGATCCCACACCATGACAGCACAACTGATCTTCACCTAAGAGATTCTGAAAAGAATTGTTCTATTTCTGTAAGACATGTGCCAGCCTCCTCATAGCTATTCTAGTCTGTTTGGTTGTGGGTGTGCAGAGGCGGGAGAGGGAGAATAAGAAGGAAGAGCTTAACTGCATTGCAAGTCAAAATTAACAGATGGATTGCCCTAAGCAAGGGAAAAGCCACCACAACAAAATCTAGTGAAAGCGGCAGGCTGAGGCTTTTTATTATTAATCCTTATTAAAATCTTGACGTGTATTTTACAGTTAACCCTTTCATCCCTTCATGGTTAAATAATAATCCCTCTCTCCTTCGCATTAACTTAGCTTGAACAGAATACTTTTTTTAAAAAAAGGAAAGAGAAAGCAAATGACAGGATTTTTCACATGTCAACAGTTTTCTTCTACTTTGCCTTTCCTTCCTTTTAATTTTTACCTTCCTTTTTAATGGAGCCTGTAGAAATGCCTTAGATTGTAAAAAGATTATTTGAGTTTGGTATGATTTTCTTGAGTATCCATAGATGCATCAGCTAGATGGATCTTTTAAAATGCAGGTCTGTTTCCACAGCATTGCTTAAAAGTAAATATTTCAGGCAGAACAAAGGCAGATATATTTGAGGATGTGCTAGTTATCCTGAACATCATCTTCGGCTATGGTTGTGACCCATTTTAAATGAAGCCTTTCATGTTTTAAAAAGATACTGGCTTATAAATTTTTGTCACACATTTGGTAGCATCCTGTATAACGCTGCTAAGAACATATGTTACAATGAAGAATTAGCTGTGCTTTCTTGTTTTTTGTGAAATGTATGTATATGTATGGTTTGTAACTCAAAGCATACAGTTACTTGTAAGACTCTTTTTTTAAAAAAAATCCTTTTGTACAAAATACAGTTTTTTCAGAAATCCCACTATGTTAATTGAAAGTGAATTATTTTTCAGAAAGATGTTATATTGTATAGGCAATATAATTTGTTGCTGGAATATAGCTCCAGGGATGTTCATAAAGCTATGTAAAATATATGAACTTAAACTTGTGAAATATTCTTAGCAAAATCTACTTTGTGGTATAGAAGCCAGCAAAAAATGTGGTTGAACTACTTGTGTATGTTGCTTTACTACTATTTTTTTTTCGTACGGCTGCATTGAATGAACATTTTCAGGTGGTACTTTTGAATTAATCATATGCATAATCAAATTATGGATTGTCTTTGAACCAATACAAACCATTTGGCTTGGCAACCCTGTGTTCACTGTGGCTGCAGTTTCACTGTGGTTGTGAGTCTCCTGTAGGCTGACAGGTTGACTGTTTCCTGAAAGCAGGCTGTCCCCTACAGAAGAGAGCCCTCTTTGTGCTTTTTCCACCCCCACCATTCCCAACCTCAGAGATACGGTATAGGTTGTGTCCTGTTCTATCTGTCAAGATTGAATGAATTTAGGAAATAGAGCTCGGTCTTGGCAACGTTCAGCCCTGTTGTGAATTGAAGGTTGCATGCAACAGATTCAAAGCAAAATTGAACATCATTATTTTTCTGAAAAGAAGAAATACCTGTTTGCTTTCCGCAGAATGAGATTCAGCAGAGCACGTGGAATCATACTGAAGTTCAGGCACCCAGCATTCCTCTTTTTCCTGTGTTTTGGCCTTTTGCAGGAAATTCTACACAATGCTTGGGCACCATTGAGCTCTATCTAACTATTTAAGTAATGTGAATAAAATATTGTATGTGACAGATGTCATGCAGAGTAACAGTGAGCAGTGTTTAATCGACAGTTTGGTAGTCTGTTTTAGCTTAAGATTTCTCATAAAAAAAAAGGTATATTCAGTCAATTAGCACATTGTTTTAGACAAAAGAAAGCATAATCCATAGATGTGCTTGGCTCTGTTAGTTTTTGTTTGAAGAGACAATCTTTTGTCTTTCCTTGTCAATTATGATCCATCTATATTGCAGCCTGCATATCTTTTAATTAAAAATAGAAAATGTAGGCTGCACAAAATTACGAGACTGCCCTCTAGTGGCTTAAATGACTTCAGGGAGGATGTAAAATAACTCTTCATACATACACAGCCCTGTATCTATAGAAAAGCAAGTAAAAAGCAATTTTAAAAAAAAGCTTATAATGCCGTGTTTCCCTGAAAATAAGACATGACCTGAAAATAAGGCCAAGACTGGGTGAGCCTAAATATACACCCTCCCCCGAAAATAACCCCCATCTCTCTCAAACACACACACGCACACATAGGTCCCTTACCCCCCCATCCCTGCAAACTCCTGCACCCCCACCTCTTTCGCCACCTGTGGCACCGACCGTAGACATCAAGTGCCTGCTCCTGTGCCATGGTGGTGGCCCACCTCTCGCCCCCGCACCCAGACGCCGCATCCGCATAGCCTGTGCTACCAAGCACCCGACTTAGCAGCCCCAGCACAAGCGTCACCGCCCTGGGGCAGGGCGGCCACCGGCGACACAGAGGCCTCCATGTGCGGCGGGCAGTCACAGAGGACTACAACGGCAGGCCTGGTGTGTCCCGCAGCTGTCTGTGGGTCTTAGCGGGGATGGCTGAGGGGCTGCAGGTGTTGTTGTGCCACCACCGCCTGCGGAGGCACAGTGCATGCAAGGAAAGCAGCAGAAGTCTTTTTTCTCTCCCCCCCAAACTCTGCCTCTGTGGCTTCCAAACCCCAACCAGGCCAGCAGCTGCTCTGGGAGTGTGCTTCCCACTCTATGGTGATGGCTGGAGCTGGACCCTGCAGGGAGAGCTGGCCTAGGCCATGGCTTCCGTGCGAGTGCTGGTGGTTGGCCCACATCGATGTGGTGTGGCCTGGGAGGCACGTGAGCAGGGGGGACAGGCACTCACGCAGCTTGGTGCCTTCGGGCCACTCGCGTTCTACACATACATCCCGCGGGAGGGAAGGGGCTTGATGGCGGCGTGTGAAGGGAGCCTCTCTCTCTGCCAGACTCCCAGCTGTGAGTGTACAGGCCGCCCAGGGCCTCTTGCACCCCTGAAATAATAAGACCCCTTGATAATAAAGCCAAGCCCTTATTTTGGGGTTCAAAAGAAAATAAGACCCTGTCTTATTTTCGGGAAAACACAGTAGTTTTTCAATAATTGCTTTCCCTGTTTATCTAGTACCGTGATGGCAAACTTATGGCATGCGGCCAGAGGTGACATGCAGAACCCTTAATGTGGGCACACGTGCCGTCGCCAGCTGCTCTTCTGGGTTCCATCTCACACATGTACGCCGGCCAGCTGCTCTCCTTTGCAAAAGACCAGCTGGCCAGCACACATGCAGGCGCCAGAACCCAAAAGAGAGAAGCTGGCCGGTGTGCATGCGTGCAATGGAACCCGGAAGAGCAGCTGGCTGCCGAGTGCATGCGTACCAGCCAGTTGCTCTTCCGGATTCCGGCACTACAGCACACATGCTCCAATTTGGCTCCAACTCGATGCCAAAAAGGTTAACCATCACTGATCTAGTACAATCTGGAGATGTTGATCCCATTCTAAGCTTTGCAACATTTATTTTTTTTCAAAGTATTTTTCCCCAGTTGAGGCAAACCATATCTTCTAACATAGGGAAAGGAAGGGGTTACTTTTTGATAAGCACAAGTGAAAAAACATCCTTTTAGTTGAGCGCAAGAGTTGGTGAGATTCATTGGTTCCTGGATATTGGAATGTAAGAACCCCATATCGATCAATAAATAATAGTGTATTTCCTGACCACTTACATATTTTTAATTTCTTTTTCTTTTAAGATAATATGAAATTACTTGTTTCTCTGTTTATTACTATTACTTATTACTATTACCAAGTAAGATTTGAAACTCTTAAGGGAGGTGGTAGCAAAAGGTGGCTTACAAGAGCATAGAGGTACTTTCTCTATTTAAACCAAGGACAGGCCACCATTTGATAGCCAAAAGGGGAGCAGTAATACAATGGTATCACATGAGATGAGAGCCTGGGTTTTTCTGCAGCAGTTGGGATGTGGTTCTCCCTCCCCCCCCCCCGTCTTTCTCATGTGTTCTTCCTATTTGATGACTTACATGCCATCTTTATTTTATTTCAATTTTATGTGCATCTCTGTTGTACAGTATTTTGCAGCAGAATCTATTAGCATGATTTCTATGACATCATAAAAGAGTTTGAAGACAGTAAAGGGAAAACAAGTCGTCACTGATAAATGTTTTCAAAGATAGAATGGAGGTGGGAAGTAGCAGTTGATTATATATACTATCATATATATGCAAGTTTTGGTGTATTCGGGTCTTTTCCCATGTAAGATTGAGAGTATCTTGGCGACATTTCGACAAGGTCCCACTCGTCATTTTCAGGCTGGTGTCTTCGGCTTCGTGCTTGTGCTTTCCTCGCACAAGCACGAAGCCGAAGACACCAGCCTGAAGATGACGAGTGGGA
>WNWU01000004.1:54523851-54534045 GCA_012654045.1 Ptyas mucosa
GCACAAGCACGAAGCCGAAGACACCAGCCTGAAGATGACGAGTGGGACCTCGTCGAAACATCGCCAAGATACTCTCAATCTTACACGGGAAAAGACCCGAATACTCCAAAACTTGCATACCTCTACCTGTGAAAATCTACAAACACACACACACACACACACACACACACACACATATGTATATGTATATATGTATATATACACACACACACATATATACACACACACACATACACACACATATATGTATATATATAATATTAACAAATGTAGAACAATTCAACATGCTGATCTTTTAAAAAAAAATAAGACCGAATTCCATAAAATTGTGCATAAAATTATCTAAATTTTGTCATTTATGATATGTTTTTTAAAATTCAGTTGGTAATGTATAGGACCTACCATTAGTTACATTTAGAGTAGATAAAATGAAATCACTGTGATGTGTATGGGAATCATTTCTCACACACTTAAAACAAATAACTTGAGTTTACATCTTAACATTACCAAAAGAAGGAACAGATACAAATGGTCCATTGTAGTCCTTAAAAAACATCACTTCCATTCCTTCAAATGCAATCATTGGAAGAAAGGGGCACAACAATTTGAATGTGGGTTACAATATAATTTGAATTCATATTTGATTTAAAACATAGCAGCTGCTAGAAGTCTTATATAATGCCTTACCTTTTCTACAATAAATCAGAAGTTGTGTATCCTTGTTATATCTATTTATTTTCTCCAGTCCAGTTTTCTGGGAAGAATTCTAATACAAATTAACTGTAATAGACATAGGATTTATTGATTTAATTGGATCTTCTTACAATATAATCAACTCCAATCTACTTTTCCAAAAGTTTTTGCAGTTCAGTATAAGAAATGAAAATGTCAATTACTTTCCACTTTTATGAAGTCCACTAATGTTAATTTCTGCTTTTTCATATAAAAATAACATTTTAAGAGGATTTCCTTTTATTTTAGCCAATTTTAGAAACTTAGTTGTTTATAAAGCAAAAAGATAAATAACTCTAATTCTGTAGGAATAGTCCAATGCTAATAAACATACTATTTTATCATAGAGATAAAGCAAGCAAAGTGCAGCCTTAATTTTTCCTCTATAGTGTTAGATACACCTTGAATAATCTGAACCTAATACTATACTAATGGGAACATAAAATGACTATGCTCAAAAAAAAGAAATACCTATAATTAGTCCTAGGATCAGTTCATGCTTTCACATTACAAAAAATTCTTTTTTGGCAGTTGCAAAAACTTTATCCAGTTTTTGTTCCACATCTTCTAAGATCACACATATGACTAACAATAAAACAAAATCTCACTATTAAAATCAACAATTGAAATGAATTCTATCCTTTTAAGTGTGGGAAAAAGAAGAATATTTTATTACTCTTCCAGAAGTTATAACTGATTTGGATGCTGACATTTTTGAAGGAATTGAATTCTGCAATTGTGGGGGTTTCTCCTTTTTCTACATAAAAATGTGATAATTGTAATAACATGGCAATAGTTACCTAGTTATAGTGGAAAAATCAATTTGTGGCATCCATTTCCAAGCATCAAGGAAATGAAGATCTTGATAAAACATTTTTAGTTCTTGAAGCAAATGCTGTATTTTCCATTCTTGCTTAAGCAAAGAGAAGAGATCTGGTTATTATTAGAATACTAATCAACAAGGAAACAGAAATCCACTTCTCTTCCGCTCTCCCCCTTCCTTTCCCAAAATTGGCAGGGGAGAAATGTACACATTTGAAAATGAAGTAAAGACAGAAATTAAAAGCCTGAATATCTGCAAACAGCAGGGACCATCAATAAAACGTTACTATAAATAACTGACAAATTTTTCAGGTGTGCATTCAGTTTCTCTCTTTTTGGCATTTATTAAGCTTTGAGTGTCTTCCCCCTCCCCCATTTCTTATCATTTTATAAGAAAATAACCTTTAAAATTTGAGGTGCAGATTATCTGTAACAGATATCTATTGCATACTGTCTATTATATCACTGATGATAAGTGACAGAAATCATCTCTCTTGCCCACATCTCAGCCATGGCCTCTGCATACTGAAAATTGAGCTTAGCCAGAACATTTGTCTTTGATTTCATTTTCACTTTCATTAGTACTGAAAAGCACCTTAGTTTGTTTCCATGTGTTTTTAATTTCTTCCTTTAAACTTGGTCAGTTTTCACCCTGGACATTAGAAGAAAGTGTGCAATACCTTTACAAGATGATTTAGAAGCTCTGGGGACCTGCTTATTCATCCCACAAGCAATAATTCTGAGGAGCAACTGGAATTTAGGAAGCAAAGGAGTTGTAAACTGGTCCTTGAATACCTGAGTTAAAACATAGAAACAAAGTTGGGAGGTGCAATTTAGGCCATCCAGTCCAATGTCTGGCTGAATGCAAGAATCCAAATTATAACTTCCATGACAGATGATCGTCTGCCTCTCGGTAGGAAGTATCCAGTAGAAGTGAATCCATTGCCCGAGTAATTGATTATACTGTTTTACTACTTTTACCATTAGCATTTGTTTTTCAATCAGAATGTGCCCTTTTGTAACTTACATCCATTACTCTGTACCTCATACTGATGTTATATGATTTTGGATAAATGAAAAGTGCAATTGTGTCCTGACCCAAAGTCTACTCTTCTCAAGAATAAACATTACCAGTTTCTTCAACCTTGGTTCATAGGACTTCTCTGAACCTGTCCCTGTTTATTTGAATCTTTCTTAAAATGCTTTGCCAGATAAGGACCAATACTTAAAGGGAGGTCTGCCCAACACAGAAGAAGGTGGACTTATTATATTCAGTGATTTGTAAGACTATATTTTTGTTTCTATAGTCAAAATGTGCATTTGCATTTTAGCAATGACATACTACTAAATTATATTCACTTTGACATCAGTCACTGTTCCAGTGTCTTTTCCAGAAATACTGTTATCAAACTAAATATCTTCTATCCCATACCATATCTGTGCAGTTGACTTTTGCCTTTTAAGTGAAGAATTCTGCAATTGACCTCTGCTAAATTTCATACTATTATTCTCATCCCATTTCTCTAACATAGCAAGATAAGTTTGAATTTTATTTCTGCCTTCTAGGGTGCTGGCTTTTCCACCTAGTTTTATATCATTTTTAAATCTGAAAAGCATTCCCTCGTTCTCTTTATAAAAGTAATGAATAACGTTTTAAAGGATAAATGGCTCAAAACTGAAGCACGTGGGCCCTTAATAGCTTTATAAAATTATTTTGTTTATCTTTTGAATGTCAACTGTCTTGCTATCTGTGCTTTATAACAGAGCAGAAGGAAATTTAAAAACAATACTAAAAAATGCTGGTATCCCACCTCCTTCCCATAATTTTTTTCACCCATGCAGCTGAACAAAAATTAGCACCTCAATTTTCTATTATTTTGAATAAAAGAAATATCTGTATTCTAACAAGAGTAAGCTATAAAATAGTTTTAGCATAGTAACAAGAAGGAAGAAAAAAAGATGAATATTCCTGTATTTCCTGCATACACGATGCAAGCCCCACCAATTTTATCACTACTACCCTCAACTACTATCATCACCACCATCACCCTATATATTGTGGCCTTACGCTCTTTCAAAGGATTGGGTATGGGTCTGTCACTGAAATTGACATGTTTTAGTTCGGTTTTGGCGTGGTCTTTAGTGTGTCTGTAGCCTCCCCAGAAAGTGCATTTTTTTTGACATTAAGAACAAGCAAATCAGTTTTAAAAGGGTTTTTTAAACAGTTTTACCTAAACTGTAATTGATTTCTGATGTCTGGGAATAGCAAAGAAAATCTCCCAGCGATTGTCTGATCTATTTTGGTTTCCTCTAAATAAATATTTATATAAAAATACAGATCTGCAAACGTTCAATTGAAATGCCAAATCAGTCTACAAAGAAGGTTCTCACTATGGCAGAAATGGAGCAAACCAATAATTCCCAATATTTTTCAGTTGGAGGCTCATTTAAGACCTTACTATAGGTATTTTTCTTCACAAAATGGCATCAATGGCAGTAGAGGAAAATGAGTATATTAAAAATATAGATGTATTTCCCATGAAGTACATGATTGAACTGTTCTGAAACATTCTTTCTAGCATCTCTTAGATTTTCCCACCCAATTTATCTTCGCCTTTTTTTTCTGAACAGGCAAACGTTCTTCCAAAAAACCCATTGGGCCAGATCTCTCTCTTATTTTCTAGAACCTTTTTATTGGGTCTGGGTGCTTTGCAGGAACAAAGGTTTGTACTAGATGATGGTACCTGGATTGTAACATTCCAGCTCACCAGCTATTTTATAGAAGAAAATAGAATGAATGATGCTACCACAATCTCTACAATTACAATGGGGGAAGTTCTTGCAAATGTTGCTTTCTTTGGAAATACCTTCTATCCTGTATGAATTAGCATGGTGAGCATTGGCCCACCACAATTTTCTGTGGATATTTTTTAAGAAATGAAGAAAAGAAGTATACGGTACCCCTGATGGAATTTAGTCACCTTGAACTGGATTATTTAATTATCAGTGTTTTCCCACCCTGCCTTATTTATGCACTAAGTATTCATTGTTTTTAGAATTCATTCTTTAACAGTAATCCCATGAGACGGTATTCTATTGTCCTAAATATCACAGTGATGCTTTCTTTAAAGAAATACTGCCAACATATTTTATCTTAGGTAAATTTAAGAGATAGAATCATCAGGAGCAGAATAAGTTAATAAGAATTCATGATGCATATATCAGCCTGAGCACTGTTATGGATAAAAGGAAACTAGTTTTAATAAGTAAGGATTGAAATTTTTTAGAGTTTGGTAGTTCCACTAAAGTGTGTGTTTATATATACATACTTGAGTATTGGACCGATTCTGAATTTAAAAAGTATATTGTCTTGTCAAAATACATACCTTGCAAGTAATTGCTATAAGATTTCATTTTTTATAAATGATATGAATACAGGTAGTCCTTTGATTTACAACCATTCATTTTCGAAGTTGCAACAGCATTCAAAAAAGTTATGACTATTTTTCACCCTTATGACCATTACAACATTTGGGGGGGGGGACTCGGGATCAAAATTTGGACATTTGGAAATTGGCATGTATTTATGACAGCTGCAGTGCCTTGTGGTCATGTGATCACTTTTTGCCAACCTGCTGAACAGCAAAGTCAATGGGGAAGCCATATTCACTTAACAACCACTTTACTAACTTAGCAGCTACAATGATTCACATAACAACTATAGCAATAGCACTTAGACATATACTGCTTCACAGAGCTTTACAGCCCTCTCTAAGCAATTTACAGAGCATATTTTTACAGAGCATATTTTCCCCAACAATCTGGGTCCACATTTTACCGACCTCAGAAGATGGAAGGCTGAGTCAGTCTTGAGCTGATGAGATTCGAACTGCCAAATTGCTGGCAACCAGCTGGCAGCAGAAGTAGGCTGCAGTACTGCATTCTAACCACTGCGCCACCACAGTTCTATGACAAGAGATCGTAAAACGGGCCAAAGCTCCCTTAACTGTCTTGCTCAGCAACGGAAATTTTTTGGCTCAATTGTACTACCTATAGTCAACCATCTTTTAGTTAACAAGTATCAGTTTGGAAAGTTCAATTCTTAATTGTCTAAATATTTTGGAAGCCATTTTAAATATTTAACCAAAAAAAGATTCATTCTTTTCCTGCTGTATCTTCCTCCTTCCTTCCTTCCTTCCTTCCTTCCTTCCTTCCTTCCTTCCTTCCTTCCTTCCTTCCTTCCTTCCTTCCTTCCTCTCTCCTTCTTTCCCTCCCTCCCTCCCTCCCATCACTTTTCCAAGATAAGAATTTTTGTCCCTTGTGCATGGAGGGCATTGGAAGGAAATGATGTGGGTATAATTCCAATTTAGGAAAGTTCAACTAGAGTGTTACATGCCTACCTGCACTCATTGGTCACAGTGTACATCATGATCAATAGCCTTTCATTTTCTGATACTGCATATTTACATATCTTTTAACATGGAATTTTGAATATATTTTGTGTGCTCCTTTTCATAGTCAGAAGTGACTATGTCATGAGTCATGAGAATTAATCTAAGCTTGGTAGTAAATCTGCTGGATGCATATGGTTAACAGCCTCTGTCAGTTGATTTGAATTACTTGCTTGCGAAGAGTGCAGTCAGGATCTTGGCAGGCTGTGTGAAGATTAACCATGAATTCCAACCTCTCCACAACTAAAATGAATGTTTCCCTTTTCAGGCACGCTTTGGGCATTTTCCGACCAATATGCATAATAATGACACTGCCTTGGATGAAGATGCTGATGATGAACTAGACCCAGGAAGCAAGTAAGTTAATTTGGGTGTGATTTGAGCTAGGGTTTATTGATAGAATTATACATCCAGGACCAATTGGTAAAACCAGTTGAGAATTTTAGGGAGAACTCTAAAAGAACCAACAAAGCAAATATTGCACAATTGATGGGAAACCTTTGATTACTATTGAGTGCCACTCAGAGGCAAGATAGACAGAAGAATCCTGAGCATTACCTTAAATTATGGAGAAAACGGAACAAATACCCAAAAGGGAAAAACAGACTTAGTAGTGATACTGCTTGTTGTGAAAAGGAAGAAAATAAAGTATACAGTAGATAGTCCTTTACTTACTACCACAATTGGGAGCAAAATTTCCATGGTTAAGCAAGGTGGTTGTTAAGTGAGTTGTGTCTAATTTTATGACCTTTTTGCCAGGATTGTTAAGCAAATTACCACAGTTGTTAAGTAAATCATGGGGTTGTTAAGCAAACTCAGCTTCCTCCATTGACTTTGCTTGCCTGAAGCTGGCTAGGAAGGTAGCAAGCGGCGATTACATGACTTTGGAATACCGCAACCACCATAAATGCATTCTGGTTGCTAAACACCCAAATTTTGATCATGTGACCATGGAAATGTTGTGATGATTGTGTGACGGCTGTTTAGAAGTCACTTTTTTCAGTACCATTGTAACTTTGATCAGCCACTAAATGAATGGTTGTAAGTCAAGGACTGCCTGTATTGAAAGTGTTGATTAATTTGCAGCTGGGATAGAAAGCATAGAAAATAAATGATGGACTGAAAGATAAAGTGGAACAATATGATGTATACGGGGAAAAAATAATGTAAATCCAAGAGCATATTTTTGGGGGGAAAACCTGCTATAATTTTGAGAGAGAGAGAGTGTGTGCGTGCGTGTGTGTGTATGTATATTGTTGCATTCAGGGATATATATACATATCCCTGAATGCAACAATATACTGAAAGAAGGTTTTCCACTGCATCTGTATACGATTTCCTGATTAGTGCTATTTCTACTATTCCTGCATGTCTGCAGCAAGTTATACTTAGATGCAATCCTATATACCAGCCTTAATCAGTTTGGCTCTCTCCAGATGTGTGGATTTTAAATCCAGCTTGTCCGTTAGTGGTCATACTGCTTTGGGAAGTGAAGTCCACACATCTGGAAGGGCACCCAGATTGAAACATACAGCTATATATTTTTATACCTGAATATTGACTCAATGAAGTCAGAATATTGCTCTCAAGGCAATATTCTGTAGCAGTTCCCAACCCTTAGAAAATGGTGCATGTGCAAGGCTACTGCTTGGCTTTTTTCAAATTATAAATTATAAAGTAACATCAGCAGTTCAAAAAGAAACAAAGGCCACATACCTTTCAAGTCTGGGCAACCTATTAAAATTAAAACTATATTCGAAAATAATGTACTAGGCTTTCAGTTCTTAAATTCGGAAGTAAGTACATTTCAGCTATCAAAAGCTTAGAAATAATAATGAAAGATAGATCATAATGAAATCAATCCCATCCACATGGATTTGAAAATCCCGTCAAACAGAACTTGCAAATGCAAGCTTTTGAAAGAGCTCATTCTTGATCTGTGTTTTCCAAAGTGAGATTTTCACACACAAAAAGCCTATACACTAAGGCATTGTCACAATGCATTACAGGTATACATTTTTTTCAAAAAATCTCCCTGCAGCATTTCCTTGTTTTCCATCCCAACCTGAGGACAAAAATGGGCATAATTTATCTCCTACCCCCCCCTCCTCCTAGGTTACTGGAAAAGAGAATTTCATAAGTGGCTATTTCTCACTGCTGCTGGCCAAAGGCACAAAACTAAATAATTATGGTTTTTTTTTTCCATAACAAATGCAAGCGCTATGAGACTTATTTTGCCAAAATAGATCTTTGTAATAACTGTCAGCTAAAGCTTCACGAACATTTAGATTCATTGTCATGGTCATAAAATACCACGGTAGTGAAAAGACTTTATATTTTTCTTTAGATTGTCATCGGAAGACAGTGAGGAAACGTCTTACTATTTGTATGACAGTGATGACTCTGGGGAATTAGCCAAAACGTCTGTTCCTCATGGAGAAATGGACCTGCTGGGAGAGATTTTGGATACACTGAGTACACATAGTTCCGATCAAGGGAAGCTCTCGGGGGCAAAAAGCTTGGACTTTTTTCGATCGATGGATGACATTGACTATAAGTCAAAGGTTAGTTGCTTTATCTTGTCTCTGTCTTAAATCTGAAATAACTTCTATGTAGCATTAGCTTTTATGGCAGGTATATCCTTCTGATTTTTTTGACCCCCTCTGCTCTCTAACCCTTTATAAGCCACTTAGAGTTGTTGATCAACAGGTCAAAAATTTAAACGATATATATAAAATCTTCAAGTAAAGCTGCATAGTATAAATCAGTTGATCACCTTTTTTATCTAAATTCCTGGGTCATTCTAATAAGATTTATTTGCACAAATTATTTATAATTTTATTGCTTTAAACATTACAAATTACATTGTGTGTAAGCTTTGCTTACAAATAGTTAAGTAAATGTCAATTATTGTAAGTAATGTTAGTACCTTGTTTTGATATAGTCTAAGACAGCAATAAAATAATTTATTCCTCCATCCATTAAATCATGCGTGATCATTCCATTTTTCCTATCAAATGCAACTAATTTCATGCACAGGATTTCATGCACAGATTTTCAGATCTATATTCCTTGTTATATCATGCAATCCATTCTAATAGTTGCTGGAAAAAAAATTACTTCTCAGCTGACACAGAATTGTTTACAATGTACAAGTATACATTGTATATACATATTACAGATACACATATAACTTCAACTAGCACCCTTCTGTGTTTATGACAAGCATACCTCATATAGTAATGCATAATATTTAAAAACTGAGGTGGGCATGACACATTTCTGTTTTACTCTGCTAAATTGTTAACCATTTACTAAGCATTCCATTTATTCTCATGAATGTTTTAGTTCCATTATCTGTCCCTCTGATCACATTTAGCAACCAACTTTCAATTCCATATTCCATAGCAAAAATCCTAATCCAAGTTTATTTAACAGACATTTCTGATTATCTGATAAAGAACTGAAATTAGGTCTACATTTTCCTTGACCAGCTAAAACACAATGCACTTTCCAAAATGTGTTCATTATCCTTGTTTCAATCAGAATTCTATCAAACGTTATGCAATGATGGCCTTCGTCCATTTGTCAGGGTTCACTTTTCTGTTAAACAGCACATTCCATGAGCAAACCAAGTCCAAACTAGTGTAATTATTTATTTACTTTATCTGTGCCTACAGAATTACTGTTTTCTAAATTTCTCAATAGCATTGACTTATGGGGAGGGTTGGCTCTATTTATACACTGTAAATGCTGTGTATCTGTCTATGGAGATTCTCAGTCATCCACGTCATAGTTGTCCCAAAGGTGCTTTTTCAAGAGGCAACTGGACTTTCTGGGGTTTGGAGGGGTGTTTTTTTTAAGACATTTCTCATCCAAGAAGCTTCTTCAGATCTTTTGCAATTGACTGATGCAATTCAGTCAGTTGACTATTGACTGAAGTCGATAGTGTTCAAATGGTACTCCTGATATTTTGGGATTGCACACAAGGTGTCTATTACTATTAGTATTATCTTTGCTTTCTATTTATCATAGTCATGCTACTTCTATTAGCAGGTCTTTATATATTGTGATCCCCCCCCCCCCAGTTCTTTTACTTCTAGTCTGCTATCTCCAGTTATTGCAATGTCCACTATTCAGACTCTTTCTTTCTTTCTTTCTTTCTTTCTTTCTTTCTTTCTTTCTTTCT
>WNWU01000004.1:54534055-54553301 GCA_012654045.1 Ptyas mucosa
TCTTTCTTTCTTTCTTTCTTTCTTTCTTTCTTTCTTTCTTTCTTTCTTTCTTTCTTTCTTTCTTTCTTTCTTTCTTATAATTCTTAGGTCTGGGGTGTTGTGTGGCAGATGCTTGTCAGTTTGAATTCTAAAGTTCCAGAGCACTGTAACTTCCCCATTTTCTATTATTTTCTTTGTTTGGTGATCCCACCAGTTCTTGCTTGCAAACAAGTGGTATTTCTTGCAGATATTACAATACACCATACTGCTACTTTGTCATGCTGTTGTTAATATTCAGTCTGCACGATCTTCTTGCAGCAGCTTACTAGGCAGTTCACTGTTTCTTCAGCTTCTTTGCAGAGGCGGCATTTGCTTTCTGATGCTGTTTTCTCAATTCTGGTTTTGTATGCATTTGTTCTTAAGATTTGGTCTTGTGCTGCCAGAATTAGCCCCTCTGTCTATTTCTTTAACACTCCTTTTTTTTAGCCATTTGCAGATCTCATTATCTGTTTTGCCGGTTAGTATTTTTAGGTACTGACTATGTAATACTTTGCCTTCCCATATCTCTTTTCTTTATTTGGTCTTTCATATAGGCCAGTTTAGTTTCTTTGGTATTCAGTAAGTCTTCATGGTATACTAGCTTCAGTGCTTCTTTACTGTCGTTCAGATATTCTTCCAGTGTACTTTTTTCTTCTTCAAATGTCTGGTGTACTTGCAACATTCCATACCCGTATATGCTTCTTGGTAAATACAGTGTCAATATCACTGCATTAGTTGAAGGGCTATGATTCATTGTCACTGTTTTTCTGATTGATTGAATGATTGATTGACTGATTGATTTTGTTTGCTGCCCAACTTGCTTCAGACTGACACATTGTTCCAGCTGCATATCTAACAACTGGAATTGTCCAGATATTAATCTCCTTGATGGTATTTTCACCACTGAGCTTAGACTTTTAAGTTCTTCATCACTCTTCTAATGTATTCACTACTAATCATCTTCTTGACTTCAGTGTGTTCTTGATCTTTTCAGCTTGAGGGATTCCCAGGTATTTATACTGATATTCATCCACTCTTGATGTTATTTCCATAGGGCATATTGATTCATTCGGTTTTCACAGTTTTTTCCCTGTTGATGGTAAGGATGACACAATTGCTTGGTTCATACTCATCACAGCCTCTTGGCTGTATATTCGGACAAAGTTGAGCAACGATTCCGTTTCAGATGGGGTTTTTCCATACAGCTTCAGATTGTTTGTGTAAAGGAGGTAGGATAGTCTGGCAGATGTTTTTCATGTTTGATAGCCGTGGCCTGACTTGTTCAGTATTGTTGACAGAGCAATCAATGACAAACAGTAGTGGCGTTAATGAGTCTCCTTGAAAGATTCCTTTCATGATATTAACCTCTCCCAATCTATCACCATTGAACAGCAATTGTCTCTTCCATTGTGCCATTGATCTTTGCACAATGTTTCTGATATTTCTACTGACTCCTGTTATTTCTAGGCATGTCTTTCTGTCTGTCAAACTTTCACATTTCTGTACCTTCCATTTCCCTCCAATTGGGTGACAGGGAGTTGAATGCCTTCTTGTAATCTAACCAAGCTATATTCAAATTGGTCTTCCTTCTCTTAAAGTTTTCCAAAATCATCTTGTCAATTAGAAGCTGATCTTTTATTCCTGCTTGAGCAGCGTTCTTTCTGCTGTGATCTCTAAGATCTAATTGGATCAAAATACTGTGATTAAGGATAAAGAGAACCTCTAAATTTTACAACATTAAGAGTTGTCTTCATTTCAGTTTCTTTATTACCTAGAATATCTTTACATCCTGAAACTGAATTAAACTCAAATTTAAAACTTTTGTGGGGCTAGAAGAAGGAATCAAAATTTGGAAGATTGTTCTGTAAGGAAAGAAATGTTACATAATTTATTCTTGATTCATTCAGTTGGATAAAAATAGGCAGGTTAATTAAGATGTTTTAAAATTTAGTGTATGCTCTTTTTTCCCGATTAAAAATATAATAAAGTTGTTATTTAGAGTTACCAAGGGAAAGAATTCTGATAGACTGCACATTCTCTTTTTTTATTTCAGAATAAATCCAACACTCCAAGTGAGAGCAATCTTGCCCTACTCTGTAGTGGTTGGACATCTGACCTGGCTACTTCGAATCAGCGACAAGATAACAACATCCTCACTGAGAGGAAGCTTCCTCAATCACCCAGGAAACATGTTCCTTCAAGCAGTTATAGAGAATCTGTTTTTGTGCTAAATAAAGAAAACCCTAACCTTACCTCCAGTGCTGATGACTTGACTTCACCTAATAATCATCCAAGACCTCCAGATTCACCCCAAGAATCTATGCGGGAACATTCTCTGCAAACTTTGCAACTGAAGAGTAAGTGGAATGAAACACTAAGCAGGACCTCTGCAGATGAGAAGTCACCAAGCTTGAGTCCAAATCCATCTTTCCTTGTTCCATGGGAGAGGGAAACCCAAGACAGAAATGAAATTCTTGAAGAAGGTGGGCTTCTTCAAGAAGTGGTGTCATTATGTAAACTGACTTCTGCTTTCAATCAAGGTTTAAACATTTCAGGGGATAGGTTTTCCAACAGCAGTGGGAATAAAACGTAAGGAATATTTATTTATTGAGAGGTTACATGCGTGGTAAATGACTAAAGGAAAACAACTCAGGATACCATAAAAAGGAAATAAGAGATCTTCAGGTTTTTTAATCTTTAGTTTTAGTTGGCCTTATTTTTGTGTTTTTATCCTTTTATTTTGAGCCTATCTCCTTTGAATATATTTGCTCCACTTCATTTCACAATATAAGCTTGCATTTGGGTTGGGGCTGTATAAGAGAACCAGTTTGGTCTAGTGGTTAAGGCACTAGACTAGAAACCAGGAGACTGAGTACTAGTCCCACCTTAGCCATGAAAGCCAGCTGAGGGACTTTAGACCAGACATTTTCTTTCTCAGCCCAACCCACCTCGCAAGGTTGTTACTGTGGGGCAACAAGAGGAGGAAGGAGTATTAGGTATGTTGTTGAGTTATTTATAAAGGCGGGATTTTAAAAAATCTAAAAAGAAAATGTGTTTACAAACATGTAGTCAGTTACAGCTTCATCCTGGACATTTCCAGTTGTATTTTCAGCTGCCATATATAAAACCGTGAAAGTCACTGCCAGTCAGTATATATAATACTGAGTTCAGATAACATGCCATCTTAACTAAAGCATTCTAGATTCATGGTACTAGCTTGATTTCACATTTAAGCCACAGCTGGTCTGTGTCATGAAACAGTTTTTAATCATTTCCTTTCCCTATATGCAAAAAGAAATGTATCAGACAGACACATTATCCTTCTATAACAGAAACCAAGAAATGTAGCATGACTATTCTGGAACTTAATATGTGATCTGAAGGCCTTAAACAGAAGGGCAGATTTAAATACCTTAAAGGCTGAACTGTAAATACCTGGGGGAAAAAGCCACCATTATTTCGTAGCTGCAAATGTGCTTGAGTAAAAAGAAATGTAGACCATTTACCAAACAATGGAACTCTTAAATTTACAGATGATCACCAGTGTAATATTGTTTATGCAGTGATTTTAGTAAACTTGTGAGAACTTTGTTAAATGTGCTGATATTGCCAAGCACTACCTATCAGTAAGATGAGAATTCTAATATGTGCTTGTACCACTTATTAACCCCAGTTGATAATGATTTATTGCTTGGGATTTATTATAAAATATATTGTTTTTAATTTTTACCAAACAATGCCCCTGTCTTCCAGACTCTGAAAAATGGTACTGTATATATATAAATATATATTGAAATTATGAAATGCAGCGAAAAGTTTACAACTGCTTTCAGAACTTATTCACTGAATATATTTTACATTTTGGTTTTCTTGAAATACATATTTTGACCACAGTTGGAATTTTAATGGAATGAACCTTTGAAAGATGTAATATTTTTAATTGAAAATAATCTGTTCTTCTGGAGATCATGCCTCTTTACAGATAACTTTTAACATGTTTGTAAAGTCATTGGGTTGTTGTTAAGTGTGCTGCCTAACCAAATTCTATACTTTTAGTTTTTTAAACAACAAAGGAACAGTTGCAGTAAAAAGAGAAATACATTAGACTCATGGTGCAAATCCTTTTTAGTTATAGGCAAATGAGTCAAACAACCACCACAATTTCTAGCATTTAGGTTTAATTTGTGAAGAGGATGAGATCCATCTATTACAGTCTCCCCACCAATCACTGACAGCTTTTTAAAATTGTCTTCTAAAGAATTTATTCAAAAATCAATAATCTGGTATACATATATCAATGTTTAAAAGCTCCTTCAGATTTGTCACTAGATCAAATATTTTGGAAATGGTCAGAAGTGGTTTCTAGATATATGTTTAAAACAGCTGACAGACTTTTAGGTCCTATAGAATAGTAGTCCCCAACCTTTCCAGCTTGGTGGTCCAACAATGGGAGAGAGGAAATGGTTCTGTGTGAGGGGCAGGCGCGCCTGCCAGTACACAAAGCTCCATTTGTGCAAGTGGTGTGGATGTGTGTGTGTGTGTGTGTGTGTGTGTGCGCCCGCCGCTCACACAAATGGAGCTTTGCACACATGCCTACCGCTCATGCAAATGGAGCTTTGTGCACATGCATGAGCCCACCACTTGCACAAGTGGAGCTGGGTGTGGGCTGCCACATGGGAGTTGGGGATCCCTGCTATAGAAAGATCAATTGAATATAGAAACAGTTCTTTCCCCCCCCCCCAGCACTATTTTATAGAATGCAAGGTTCTTTCTCTATTGTATTGTACCATTAATTCGTCCTCCAAGTCTAAAGGTTTATCCAAAACATGTTTCACTGTCTCATATACAAGTTTCATTTTCAAAAAGAAGGAAAACTATGCATATGCAAACTTTCCACAGCAATTATAAAGTGCTTCTTCTTCTTTTTTTAAAAAAGGTTAAATCCTGCATGGATATCTCTATGAATCTTACACAACAAGGTTATGTGGAGGTGGGGGGGAGAGCGAAAAGCTTTATCTAGTAAAGTTCGCAAGTTTTCAGTGACTTTCACGGTTAGTGAATGTGATTTGGGATTCCATCTATATGGAATTCTCTCATGGTAAAGTATGTATTGATGAGTCTTCTTGATGAACTTTTGAAATATAACTTTCTTTGGTCCTTGAACTTACTCCTATGCCAGATTTTATTATAGTTGTCATTTGTTCCAAGGGTAACAATTGTGCCTTAAAAATGTGTGCTGCGATATTTGCCAACTCTTTTTATTATTAATAAAAGGACAAAGTATTTCCAAAGGATCAGAGTAGCAGTTTCTAAAACTTTCAGCTAGCAACTACTCTGTTTGCCACCAGTTTTTGTCTAAAAATTCTCTTTATAGGCCACATAAATAATATTTCTATAGTGACAGAAATATTACAGTTCCCATATATCGTTTTACCTATTTTGTATTCACTGTTTTGGGAAAATTTAAATTACTGTTTTTAATATGGTGAGTTTTTTTTTAAGAAAAATATTTTAAAAAATATTTCTCAGGAATCCCAGCAATTATGTCTATTCATCATGTGATTCTTTCTATAAAATATTGGATTATTTTACTGAAATTTAGCTTATTTTTTCAATACCATTAGTCTGTCTAGAATGCAAATAGACAGCCTAGTGTTCTCTGGGACTTCAGCTCCCATCAGACCAGCCGGCATGGCTAGTGGGAAAGACAAAGGAGGTTGTAGTTCATAACATTTGGAGGGCAGTAGATGGCTTATTCATATTTAGAACAAATAATATATTATTCAGTCAGGTGATTAGTTGGCTATTCAAATTTATTTTTAATAGATGATATAAAATCATTGTTAGTTGCTTTATATCCACCATGGATTTTATCAGATATGCAGAAGGGAAATCTGTTTAGACCTTTATCTTATCCCCAAATCAAAAGGCCCAGGCAGCATATAGAATAATTGCACCAACAGCTTTCCTTAACTAATGTCTTTTTCCAGAATGGAAAATATTATTTTGAAAAATCAACTACTTTAGAGTTGGTTCAGAGTTGGTTATGCATCTAATGGATAAGAGGTTGCTTTGCTATCACTTTCCAAACCCTTAGATAACCATCCTATGCCCTGATCGACTTTTGCTACATTGCAAAAATTAAAATTGCTTAAACTAGAAAGATATATGTTCAGGTACCTCTATGCATAGAGAATTACACGGAGTAATGTGTTGTAATGAGACCCACTTTGATGAATAGTAGAATAGTGAAAAGGGCAGTCTTTTTTTTTTCCAAACTGACTTTTTAAATATTTCCCTAGCATTTCAAAAAGTGATATTACTACTTTTTGATTGCTGTGAGTTAGTTTATCAAAAACTGTCAGTACTGGCTAACTTTGCTCTCAAAGATGTCAACAGTGATTTTCCAATTGATTGAATAGACGGCTTGCACTGATGAGCACCTTTGAAAATGTTAATTTTCATAGCTAGACTTGATAAATCCGTCAAAAGATTTGTTAACATTGTTTTAGCAGTGCTTAAATCATTATACTTAGGTTGCATTAGATAAATTATATAAAACAAAACAAATATCCCCTTTTATTCATCCTGCCCATAGTTTTCTAGTATATCTTGTAGGCTGTATTGAGCAGGGAATGAAAAATAGTAATGTTAGTTGCCAGTTGGGTGAGAAGTGTGTGTCCATTTCTGTAATCTCTTCCTAATATTAGTACTCATTTCATAAGTGAGTCCAGGCTCCTACTTAACTAAAGAATTAGAAAAGTATTTATATAGCTTTTTCTTACGTATCTTTGCTTCAATATAGCAACAGCGTAGATGCCACTGTTAACATGAAACTTTTGTGCTCTGATAGAATGTAATTTTGAAGTCAGCCTTTTCAATAAGAGGCATAAAAACCTTTAAAAAAAACCTTTTTTAAAAAGTCAAACTTCACAAAATTGCCAAACCTCACATGGGTTCAGCATCGTTATCCCTACACATTCTTCTGTGTGAAGATGTTTTTTTTTTGTAGGCACCAATTCAGGGTGCCTTGCTGCCAATCCTTGGTATAATTCAAGGAGAAAAAGGAATAAGAAGTGTGACCATCCTCCTAATTTGTTACTATAGGAAATGTAAGGACTATAGCATACATCCAGACAACTGCCCCATGATGGCTGGGGATGGTCAGAGTTGAATTCCCTTATGTCTGGAGGACACAGCCTTGAGGAGAACTAGATCAGGCTTTAATTCACAAACAAGACATTGGTTGGCTTTGATAGGTGTACTGTTCACTTTGTCCAAACAAAAAGTTAACAATTTTAAAGCTCTCACTTCCTAGACAACAATAAACCCTGTTCTGAATTCAAAGGAACACTCCTTAAACAAGAAAGAAAAGGGGAAAAAAAGCTTAAAATATCTCCTTAAACTCACACCTGCAGGAAGGTAAACAATCTTAGATTTCTTTAAAAAAAAAGTTTTATTAAATTTTTCTTTTACATACATATTTTATGAACAGAGTATTGACCGGGTCACATCTTATACATCTTGTAACATAGTTATATATTGATTTTTTTAGTCTATTCCAATCTTCCTTTTTGTTTTTTTCCTAATACAATTTACATATTTCAGTTTCAGCCATAATATTCTTTTTCCCTACTTCTTTATCTTATCTTTATCTCTTCTTAATACATAATATATAAGCAATATCACTATACGCCCTTAATTCCCAATTTCTTACTATAGCATCAATTAATTATTTTATTTCATCATTCACAACATGTTTTTTTCAAAATCCCCATTGCACTTCTTATTATTTCAATTTTGTCTCTTGATTTCAGTTATTTTCATAATTGAACCAAATGGCCACTTCATATTTCATCTGCTGTTATGTTTTACAATAAACAATTTACATCATCATATTCGCTTCTTACATTCACAATTAATAATATTAATACAGTTCCCTTAGATCTACTAATATATACCTTCCTCCTTTTCCACTCTTCTTCCCCTTTTAACCATTTTCTCTTGGTCTCTCCAAAATTCCACTTCTTAATAATTTGCTCCTTTCATCCCATCCCAACCCCTTAACTTTTTCTTTTTCTTTATATTTATTGTATCTTTTCTCCTGAATCCTTTTTCTAACTTTTGGGTCTATTACTTGCATAATTCTCCCCAAGCTTTTTTCTAATCTTTTTTCCATTTCCTTCTCTTCCCTTTGATTGATTCCTCTTTGGGGGATATTCCCCCCTGTCCACTCTTTTTTTGCCAATGTAAATCCCAGTGTAATCATCTAACTTTTTACATTCAATTCCTTTTCCTTCAGTATTATTTTCTTGCTTCTCACTTATATTCTCTTTTTCCTGTTTTGTGTGTTCTAGCCAAATTTCTGGCTTTTTTTTTTTGCCCTTTAATGATTCATGCATGTTTTTATACATCTCAATTAATTTCTCACACATCCAAGACTCCATATTGTCAATTTTAAAAATTGTTTTAGCTTATATTTAATTAAGATTTTAAAGTCCATATAGTCTCTTTTTTTATTTCCAGATAATATCCAGTTTAAATGTTTGTCCAATCCACTCCAATTTAAAGCTTTGTTATTTTCCACCTTATTTGAAAGTTGAGACCAAGCAATTTAAAAAAAACCAAAACAAATACTCCTTAAAAGTTCTCACAGTTTCTTTTAGTAGTCAAGGTCACTTCCTCTCCGGGATACCTTTAAAGTTTTTTAAAAATTTCCTTTTTTACCTGTGAGTTGGCCAGCACTCCTTTCAAACACCATTCCTGCACAAAAATCTTATTCTGGTTGCCCCAGCTTCAGAGTGGTCATTTTTAAATGGCCACCACCCCCGCCGCCAGTTTGAAGAGCAGCCTCCTACCTTTCTAGGAACTTGCCTGTTCCTCTTGGTCGTCTGAGGCATCTCTCCTTCTTTACCATCCCTACAGGATGGTTCTGGTCCGAAGACTCCCCTGACAGCAGTTTGTCTGGCTGGATTTTTGCAGAGCTTGTCGGAGCCTGCTATTTTTCAGCCGGTTTTGCCACACCACTTCCGGTTTCTCCCCCAACAATCTTAGATTTTTTGTTTTAGCACTTTTTCCTCTTCATTTTAAAATAATTTGGTGTTACTAGGAGCCATTTCTTTTTCTCTTCAAGCAAACAAAAGCTGAAGTTTTCATGCCTTATATGAACTTAAAATTTGGCTGCCTGTGAAAGTAAATTCCAATGGTGCTTTCTTCTGCCCAAGGTCTCATAACTCTTCCAATTTGGGAATAAGAGATAAATTGCATAGTTATTCCCTCTTCCCCACTTATTTCAAGTAGCTTCATGCAAGACATCATCTTGCTGGATTGTGTTCCCAAGAGTTGAATGTGTCTGGTGCCATCCAACCATCCTTAACTACACTCTGTGTCGGCCACTGATATTCTCTCATCCTTTTATCTTATAGCGGTGTTGCTTCTGTATAAGGGATGTGCTTAAGCGCCTCATTTATGTCCAGTATCACAAAATTTCTGAGCAATAGACCCAAAAGTTCTTTTTCAAAAAGTAACTGGACTTTGTTTTGGGAAAAACAAAGTACAGTTGAGTTTTGAAAAAGTACTTTTGGGACAACCATGACCTGGATAACTGAGAATCTCCATAAATACTGAGCAATAGGAATTCAGAATATCCAAATAGTTTGTTTTTCTCAAGGATCTGAAATAATGCTTCAGGAAAAACATTATTTTAATGTTAAGTATTTGCTACTTACTGATATTGGGGCAGGCTTAGTAAAAATATGGCTCCTGCTATTAACTGCACCATATGTAGCAAGGCATGAATATAGAATCAGTATTAATGGGAGGGGAGAAGAGAGAGAAGTTAATATAAACTTTCAAATTGAAACACTGATCCTTTTTAAATGGCTTCTCTCAGCTCTGCCTTCATCCCATCTCAGATGTAAGTAAAGCATCAACTAGGATGTGGGAAAGTGTTGGATTAAAGAAGTGTTGACTTGTGTGCAATATTTTTCCTTATATTTGTGTTTGTGCATGTATGTTTTGATGATTAGAAGCATCTGTTGCTTTCTCAGTAGGTCTTTGAGATTGCTTTTCACCCCTTTCACTAGTATATTTCTAGTTTTTGTTTCAAAATTGTGTGTAGCATCTCATTACAGTTGTATAGTAAAAAGACGTACAGTACATTGTCAGTGGGCAAATAGCTTTTAGTCGATTGAAATTGAATAGGGACATCCTGTTATTGTGTTATAATACAAATCTAAAATTTTGCCAGTTATTTAGTTGACCTCAGACACTTATAGCTAGTAATACCTGTATTGCCCACATTACATTATAAATACACAACAGAATGAGATTTCTGTTAATTTACTTGTAATTGCTGATCCTGTCTGTCCCACTGTTCCTTCACCATGCAAATAAATAGCTGCTTCTTACAATTGATACCAGATGGCAATGAATGGTCAATATGTATATTTTTTATGATCCAGGGTATGACATCTCTGGTTGTGATAAATGATTGCTTGTTTCAATACATGTTGCCCTTACATTTGGATTGTTTATTTGGTTAACTTTGTATATTTCTTGTATATTTTCTTCCCATGGCTAAACGTTGATCAAGAACTACTTTGAATTGACTTACTTGAGTTAATTGAAGCACTGTGTAATCTAGTCCTGATTGCAAGTAGCAGATAAGCACTGTGATGAATTTAGTGTTACATACCACATTCTCTGTATTGCAATAATTGTGGTTCAAGAGCGTACTTTATTTACGTTACACTGTGTACATAATTTCATTAATGCAACACAATTATATATTTATGACCATTTGTCTTGAAGAAGAGAATACAGAAAAAATTCATCTGAACAGAGCAAATCGTTCAGCGCCTGGTTTATTATTTTAAAAAAAAACATTTCAGAGTTGCAGAAATCCTTTTTAAAATTATGTTATGAATGTTGCAAACTAAGCAACAAAATCCAGAATGATTTGCCCCGGAATGTGTTTCTACTTCTCTTCTACCAATATAGAACTATTTGAAAAGGGACTAGAATTGTATTATTCATGAAACCAGTATTGGTTGCACCAGTTATATAGAGGGAAATAAAAATGTTGCAAAAAGAAAATGAAGAATAGTGTAGCCCAGAGGTCCCCAAACTTGGCCGCTTTAAGACTTGTGCTGGAGAATTCTGGGAGTTGAAGTCCACAAGTCTTAAAGCGGCCAAGTTTGGGGACCTCTGGTGTAGCCAATCACAAAAAGGGACAGATTTTTTTTTTTTACTGCTAAACAAGTTTCGAAAAAAAGGAGAAATTCAACATGTCCAATATCTTCCAAAAAGTCCCCTTTGATGCAGATATAAGGCAAACATCAACCTTTAGCAATTTATTTGCATCAATGCCTTTGGGTCCACAAACTTCCTAGTGTAATTGCAGGGAGCATTCTGGGAGGCCGATGACATTCTTGTAAATGAGTGTTTTGTCATGTGCTATGCCCACTATTTTATGAATAGGAACCTTTTTTTAATTCTTCTCTTCACTTGTCCAAAAATGTCTCTTGCCAATGATATTGTCTGTGCAGGATGGATAGGAACCAAGCCTCCTGGTTCTTAAAAAGAAAGAGGATGAAGAAAAACACATTGTTTGAATTTAGCAGACAGGTTGTGCATGCAAGAAGTTAAATCTCAATCCAAGAAAGTTTGAAAAAAGATTCCCGCCTCAAATCCAGGAGAGCTATTTCCCATCAGTATAAACAAAACTGAAACTATAATAGATCAACAATTTGATTGGCTAAAAAGCAGCTTTCAAATGGGCATGTGTAGGTAAAATTACTAGATAAAAATCAGCTGCATTATAAATTGGTGTTAGGAATGGATCCTGGCTCTGAAAAAGTATAAAATGCTGCTCTTGGAGGATGAAAACTGGAACTTTATTTTTTTTTATTAGTAGCACCTCTGTATGCACTTTAAGTTGACCCTTTGGGCTAATGTTAATACAAAGTATTTGATGGACTTCACATTGCCATAAAGTGCCCCACTTGTGTAATATAAAACGAATAAAAAAACAGCAAATGTCAACAACGGTGAAATATAGTCGTTTTCTTTCATATTGCTTGGAACTCTATTCACAAAGTCAACAGGCTTGAAAACAGGAACATTTTCGGTGATATTTAATGTAGTTCTCAATATATAGAAATCAAAATGAGGCGCTTGCAGTTATGCACATTTTACTAATCATGTCAAGTGGAAGAATGGAATATATAACAAGAATGCCTTGACTATAGAACTCCCATACAGAATAGAAATGGACTCTAAATATACAGTTTCCTATTTACCGTTGAGGAATGAGAAAAAGGGTTTCTAGCACATCATTTCTCTACAATGAAAACCTTTCAGTACTCTCACTGTCTGAATAGCCAACTCTTGTGTGTTCCTGAACCTTTAAAGATTTCTGCGATGCGTGTTAAAGAACATGAGATTATGAAATGTTGAAAGTTAACTCCATCACTTTCGGTCTTGTCAGCGGGAGAATGGCATGTCTGTGGATATAGCCTAGTTTAAGCAAGATGGCAACACATCCAGAAGACATAACGTATACAAATGGAATTTGACATGAAGTGGGCATGGCATACAATCTGGCCAGCACAGAATTCAAACAGTAGCTATTCACTGGAAACAAATGACAGGAGCAGCTATCTGCCCACCATAAGAAGCCCAATCCAAGCTGCCAAATCCAGGTTAGCAGTTGTGATCATTGGGCAGTCTTCTGAGAGAAAGATAAATCACCTCCATTTAATCATACTTCTAGTCTGACAGTTACAATGGGAAGCATCCTCATCTCCAGCTTTTATCCTGTGTATGCATGTGTGCAGATAAAAAATATGGAAATGTATAAATACTATAAGGATAGAAATGCCTTTCAAGTTCCTCTTGCCAAGATCAGAGATGTTGTCAAATTTGTGCAGTCCTTTCCTCCCCTAGATGTATTCTATATTTTTTATTGAAGTATACTGCTAAAACATGTCTTATTTTTTAAACAATCTGTTGTGATTCTCAAAATTTGGCTGCATAGAATATTCACAAAGGAATCAAGAGATCAAATATATAATAAAAGGCTTATTAGAGTCTGTCAAATACCAGAATCTTTCACTAGTCAGAAGCAAACTTTTTGGAGCTGCGTCTAAAAAATTATAACTTTCGGTTAACTCCCTTTTCTAATTCATTGCTTCTGTATTAATGAGAATTAAGCGCATTTGTAAAACAGAAATAAAACAGATGTAAAATCCAGCATGATACACCCAAAGAATTTAAGCACTTTCAGCTTGGATGACATTCAACTCTCCCATTTGAAATTCTTTGGTGAAATATGCCCACAGTAATTTACAGCAATCAAACAGTAGTACAAATAACAGCACCAACAACAGCAATAATTTAACAACAGCAATAAATCGATAGATTTATGTATTCATACTTTTAGAAATATAGTACTAAATATGACTACTTTGAGGCTGTTCCTCGACCTTGTATAATCCCAAACTAATCCATATTCTGCTGTTGCCAGGGATTTAAGCACAACTTCTAAAGACCTGAAGGAAGAATTTTCCATTCTGGATTCCCAGTGTTTTTATCACCATCATGATCACAACAGGAAAAATAACACTTATCAGACTCTGGAATTTGGATTTGAATTTCAATTGAATGTGACAAGTAAAAATACCCCCACCCCCAAATCTTCTCATGTACATAAAAACCATAGTAGTGCTTCCAGTTATAATGTGGATTTCCTGGTATGCAAGGAAAGCTAAGGGGAGACTGTGGTTTTTCATCATCTGGGCATGGGAAGTTGGGGGACTGGATGGTGGGGGGAGGAGAAAAATTGCCAGAAGTAGAGTCTTTAAAGCTTTAAATCCCCAGGGGTTATTGGCTTTCTTACAAAGTTTGCATGAAATCTACCAATGAGCACAGATTCTGTGCCTTAAAAAAATACAGGCATTGGCAAGTACAGGCACAAGGTTTTCTTGTAGGGAATAAGGAAAATGCCTTTGATGGAGATACGAAGGAGCTGTTGCTTAGGCCAAAGGGATAGATACATTTTGAAATCCATAACAATATATTGTTCGGAACTGGCTCAACCAGATACTTCCCTAATTCACTAAACTATAAGAAAGGGGAGAAGGTACAGTTGAATCAGACTTTCAACATCCTGTTATTATAACAAATCTCAATAAAAGTAATTTTAGATACCTTGAGGAGTTGATTGCATGGTCTGATCTACCTAAAAGAGCTGGTGAGTCTTTAATCTGTAAATTATCCATGTCCTGAGACAGTCAATGAATTTGGGACTAATTCTCACATGAATGCATGATGGTTTCTTGGCATTCAGTGGCTTATAGGTGTACAGGAACGATTTCTGAAGTGGGCTGTAGCAAAACAAGTGTGTTTTTTCCCCAATTCTACTGGATGTGTGGCAGTTTAGTTACATGTGTCAGTGTTCCAGAAAGCCCCAACTCCAATTAAAAACTCAGAGGCAAGCATTTCTCAAAGTTCCATTTATTAGAGTAGGTATACTGGCACATCTGGGAAAACCCAAATCTGAGAGTTCTGGGTTTTCCCTCAGTAAATCAAAACCTGAAATCCAGCCCCTTCACCCATCAGTCTGTCACATGGTCCAATCATCATCTGTCCCAACCTGAGCCATCACTGCAACTACTACTCCCCCAGATGCAGAAACACCATGACCTTGACTGAAGGGAGAATGCTATTATGTCTAACTACAATCACTCTCCTGAAACCTCCATCCTACTTTCCCAAGCACAAGAAGTTGGCAGTGTGGAAGCTTCTGGTGTTAATATGGCTTCCAAAGCTGACAACATGTAGGAGTCAACAGATCCATTCATGTTATTCATAAACATCACACCTAGAAGTGTTTGTTTTTTTGTTTTTGTTCAACTAGTTACCTTGACTTTTAACAACAATAAAAAGAATTGGCCCAGGACAAAAGGGGATTTTGATGGGACCCAACTAATCTGCATTTCATAGTAAAACATGCCAGTGGATATTAAAGTTAAAGGAAATTACAGGCAATACTTGAAACGCCAGTTATGTACTGAGGAAGAAAAAATGTAGGGCTCTAAATCCTGTCTCCAAGAGCTGGAGAACCAAATGGAGGTTCAGGTAAATGTACTGCAGTCTAAAAAACAATTTGAGGTTTAGGATTTGTCGGTCTTGTTTCTGTTTGATAATATCAGATGAATTGCTGAAACATGGAATGTGCAAGGACACAAATTATTTCCTAATAAAATCCGAATGAAAACAACTACAATGAAGCAAACTCCTACTGTTTCCCATGGATTTAAATGATGTAATAAATTAATAAAGTTTTGGTCTAATCCTAAAACGCAAAAAAAAAAAAAATCCCACTGGAATTTTTTATTTTTTTAAAATAAGGCAAGAGCATGTTCTTGATGAATAAAGCCTTGCTGAATTTTGTACACTAAAAATAAATAGCTTGAACATCTCTATGTCTTACATGCATATGCCCTGCCATGTACCCCCCCACACACACACACACCCCTGCGCGCTGCCTTGCACTCTTAGTTCTTCTGCTAGCCATTTAAATTTATCTCTGCTCAGTTTGAAAATGTTGGTAGTTTTATAGGGTTACGCATCTGTGCTCTAAGTCTACAAGTCTTTAAGATGACAAACACACTCCAAAGAGAAGAATGGTTTCAAAGTTTTATTTTGCTGCAAGAAGAGCTTTTCCCCATAATGTTGATTTAATTCCTGTTTGAAGAATTTAAGTTGATGTACTGCAGAGAAACACCATTACTTCTAAAGACTCTGTTTATAGAAGTAAGTGAAGGACAAGGAGTGTACATGGATCATTGTGTGACAACATTTCTCTGCAGTGATGGTCAGAAGGGAAAGAGACCCAAACAAGTGGCTTGTTTGGGTCTCTGAAATGCAGGCACTTAACACAGATCCCAGGAATCATTACAGTCTAAAGTTGATTGTAGTCTATATATAATGTTCAATGCAATGAATAACAATTTCCATAAAATGAGATATGGCATCCAGCCACTTTTATTATGAATGTTTTCCAGAATGAAATCTTACATGCCAAAGTGCTTTCCTGTGTAAGCAAGGACAGAGGGATAGTTTGGCTTTTTAAAAAATGTTCTCTTCCTTCCACAGGCACTGAATGTGCAAAAGGCTACCACTAGAAAGGCAAAGCTGAAAAGTCTCATGCAATCTTGAAGCCTCCTTTGATTAATAAGCAAGGTTTCTGAGTTTAATGGCAGAAATCCTTATGGGCTTATAGGCTCCTACGGTGGTATCCAAAACAATCTTTTTGTTTTATGCTATCGATTGAGAAGATCATTATTAATTTCAGTTAGATCAGTCTTTCCAAGGGAGGAGGTTGCACCATGTTCCACATTTCAACTCGGGATCCCTCCTTTTCTTGGCGACTGGGGCTGTAAGTCCCTTGGGTGGCACGTTTATTGGCAGTAATGATGGAAATTATGACAACCAGAAGAAAGACCAGCAACAAGACCAAGGTCATTGAGCCAATGGTGGTGAATATATTGAAGGACAGATCAGCTGTCAGCTGGAAGAATGGAAAGAAGGAACAATATGATGCCATTGAAGCAGAAAAAATAATAAATGCAATTTATCATGGAAATAACTGGCTTACACTCATGAGTACATTTCAGGATACTTCTCCCCATAGGGAGAAAATCTAGCTGGTTATCTTTGTACATACAGCAAACTTTCAATATAGGAACAAATTTAGGAATAACAACAACAATATTGAAAATCCAGATTAAAATTTGTCTAATTTCCTGACTGCTGCTTGTTTTTCATCATGCAGCAGCCATAGGGTTGACTCCCCATTTTCTTATACTTCAGAGCTACCATGGTAAAAAAACTATATCAATGGTACCTTCACCACAGGATGGGAGTTCAGAACTCCAAGTTGCTTGCAAATCACTACAGAGATACAATAAACAGCAGGACATTCACATACATTCTTCAGTCATCTTGTATCAAAGGTGCAAGATCACAACTAAGTCAATGAAATTTGCTTATTCTGAGGGGAGGGGATAAAATTCCTCCCATCAAACTGAAACCTGATTTAAAAGTACAAAAACATTTTTTGCTCAATACTAATTAAAATCTTTGGGAGATGGTATATTGCAAGGCTGCATATAAAAAAGAAAAACATTATTGTAGTAATCCTATAGACTGTTAATATTATTAATTTTATTAATGTTGGACTGCTTATTCATGAGAAAATATTTTTGAGGTTTGAATCTTGAAAGTAGTTTCAAATCTTGTTATGCTATTTCATTGCCAAGAGTGGATGGATGGGAGGAGAAGAAAGAAATGGAAGAAATGAGTGGGGAATGTTGGGATATATAGATAAGAGTATATACACCCAGCAGAGTTCCTAAAGTCTGAAGTTCCAGCTGCCCAGCTAAAGAAAGTAAGCACTTATATTAGAAAGTGGCAACATAGGAAGATGCTGGCCATTTTTCACACTTACAACCTTTGCAGTATCCCCACAGTCACATGATCAAAATTTGAATGCTTGGCAAGAGTGTTCCCGAGGTCACATGATCACCTTTTGCAACCTTCTGACAAGCAAAGCCAGTGGGGAAGTGAGATTCTCTTAACTGTGTTACCAACTTAACAACTACAGTGATTCACTTAGCAGCTGTGGCAAGAAAGGTCATAAAATGGGGCAAAACTCATTTAACAACTATCTCACTTAACAATATAAATTTTGGTCATAAGTCGAGGGCTACCTGTACTCTGATTTACCCCTCCCTCTCAAAACAATCATCCACATGTATAGACAAGATAAAGTAATTGACAACATAATATCAAGTAATGGGCTCCTAGATGGATGGCATTCAATATGCTACTGAGGAATTGCTGAGGTTTTGTCAGGTATTAATAATGATTATGACACAGTTAGATTAAATTGAGACAGCTAGTTGGTGATGTTACCATGCAAGGCAAAAAATTGCGATGGGATCAAGAAATGTGAAAAGCATGAACACAGGAAAGCTCAACATAATGGAAGATGGAATTGGCTATATATTGACCTTAGGCAACTAAAAATGAATTAGTATTGGACACTAAAAATATCACATTATTTATTACTCAGGATATGAAAAACAAGCAACCATGTTGCTTTCATAGTCAAAAAAGAGATACCAAAGACGTATTGGAATATAATATAATCAATGACCAAATAATACCAATTAGACATTGTGGTCAATGCTTTAATGTGATGATTATACAAGTTTATGCTTTAACACTGATACAGAAAAAAAGCTGATGAATTTTACAGTCGTGTTTAATCAAAAACCGACAAAACATGTGCTGCAGGTATCTGAAGACTAGAATGCTAATCTTTTCCAAGTTGGTAATTGATTGATTATGTGCCATCAAGTTATTTTTGAACTCTTAGCAACTTTACAAGGAGAAAAATATAGATGGACTTTATAACTGAAAAAACTGAAATGAAGCAGGAGAATGACTTGTTTCTGAAAATCCACTGCTTTCTTTATTGCCAATACAGACTTCAAACAATCCTAATTTTTACAAATAGATATTCCAAGATGGAGTACATAGAAATAATTTTAATCATATTCTTGGTAAAATAGACGGAAAAAACCAATTACAACAGCAAAGGCATGGTCAGACTATGCATGTGCAAAAGAGCTCAGGAAGGAATTTAAAAGAATTTCAGAGAGCTGTTGGAGCAGAGAAAAATTGGTCTTGTAATAACAATCTGTAACCACATCAAAGATGAAAGTCTAAAGGCAATTCCAACCTCAAATTGAAATGCTAAAGATACAAATGAACCAACAGTAAGTGATTCCAAGACGATCAAACAAAAATGGAATATATACTGAAATTCTGTAGAATAGAGGTGTCACTATCCAATATAGCTTAGAAGATATTCCCTATGTATAAGAACCTCTGTTATTGGTCATTACCAAGGTGGAACACCACATAAATTGATGGAATTCTACAGATATCTGGTAAGTAACAGAAGAAGTATCTATAAAGGATGTAATCAATTTATCCTAACAAATCTGTAGCATGATACAGTGGCTAACAAATTGGAAAAGCTCAGTCTACATACAATATAAGGAGGAGGAGGAAGAGGAGAGGAAGAAGAAGAAGAAGAGGAAGAGGAAGAAGAAGAAGAAGAAGAAGAAGAAGAAGAAGAAGAAGAAGAAGA
>WNWU01000004.1:54558550-54574139 GCA_012654045.1 Ptyas mucosa
CCTATCCTATCCTATCCTATCCTATCCTATCCTATCCTATCCTATCCATATTCAAGGAGTAAGTTAGGCCTTTTTGGATCAGGCCTGGATTCATTTGTATTTGGGAATTGAGAACTCTTTCCTGCCTTTATCAACAAGGGAGTGCCTCTTTTTTTGCATTTCTTGAGCAATCTTTGTCCCTCATTTGATTAACTGGGAATATGTGGATTGAATGTTAAGCAGGGAGACCCCCACATTTTCACCTCAAACAAAATGAGAAATGAATTTAAGGGCTCTGCCTCAGGCAAAACATCAGAGGAATTTGGAGGGAAGCCGAAAGAGCTCTGAAATCTTGAATAAAAGCTATAGGGATTTAGGGATCCTTTAAAAAAAAATAAAGAATGACTGGAGAAATCTGAAGCAAGCTTGCAGATTCCTGCTCAGATAAGGCATGTGAATTTTTTCAAAAGAAGCTAAAGGAAGATTTGCTCATATAAAACTCCTTAGGTAGCATGTGCCTATTCATATTTAGAACCAAACTCATTCAGTATTTTGATAATTTACTCTTTCTTAGTTGAAGGTTGTAGTGATCTGACTCTTTGGAGAATAAATGCAATATAAATAAATAACAATTGATAGAATATTATCAATTATTTTGCCATCATTTCCCAACCCCGTATGTATGAACTGGGTTTTTTCTCCCTCACAGATTTAACTTTGAATTTAAAAACTGATAAAATTAACTATAGTCCACTAAATGGGAAGTTCAGAGGGTGATCTGTAACTAAACCAAGGGTCTCTAAACTTGACAACTTTATGAGTTGTGGATATACAACTCCCAGAATTCCTCAGCTAGTCATTCTGGGAGTTGAAGTCCACAAGTCTTAAAGTTATCAAATTTGAATCTAGACATTAGCTCTCAGCCTAGCCTACCTGGTTTGTTGTGAGAATGAAATGGTGGGAGTGTTGCAGTGATAGGGAGAGGGTGGGTGGGGGGAAAATTATGTTACTTTGCCAGTGGTGCAGTAGAGCAGTTTTAGAACTGTGGACTCAGATTGACTTCTAATGGATATTGTGAAATATTCAAAATACTCTAAGCCACTGCATAATCAATGCTTTCCTTAAGAGCTGTCTACCCTACTCTATTGTCTTGTCCTGATGGATGCTGCCACTGAAAGAAAAATAAAGCTCAGGGTACCCAAACTGAGTCCCCTAGCCTTGGGAGCTAGGAAGGGCTTTTTCACCTGGAGTTCTTTATTGCCCAAATGGAGCAAATGTCTCTCCCTCTTGTACTCTTTAAATTAAACCTGGCAATTGTTGGAGATAAGAGATGTGAATTATTGTTAAGTGTACTGCCTGTTAAGACTTCATTTAATTATTAAAATTTAATGTAATTTTAACCTCCTGACAATCTTTTGGCCACACCATCTTTTGACTTTGTTCAAAAGGTGGCACGATCCTTGATTTGCAATAAGGCTTCCTAAACTATTCCAAATCATGCCTCCTTTTTGATTTTTTAAAAAGAAGATATTCCTTCCTCCCCACCTGGATGTCCTTTCAATCTGTCCATCCATTTGCATAATGGATAAAAGTAAGCATATTATCCAGATGCCCCTCTTTCCATCAGCTCACCTAGCCCCAGTCTTCTTAACCCTCATGCCTACCAGTTTCCCCATCTCACATCTGCTAATCTTCACAGTGCCTTCCCGTTTTCTGTTAATCTGCCCACCATCACCTATCTTCCCTGTACATTAGATTTTCATTTGCAAATCACTATATGTTTTAATGCAGAATATTTTTCTAAAACTTCGTGATACTTATTAATATTTCATTATTCCTCCCCCACCCCCGCCTGTCCTTAGAGGAAGATGGAATATAAATGCAATATAAAAACTGTATGAATGTCACAACTTAAATTGAGCTTTAGAATATGCCAACAGAGAGTTGCAGCTGAAGCACTACTGCAGTTTGCACTATGAACCAAGAGGTAGCAAGTTCAGATGCCATTAAAACAAAGCATTTGAGTTCCTTATTAATTTTACTGGTTTTGGTTTTCAATTATAGGAAGGTAGTAAAGTCATTTTTTTCTCTTCTTTAACTCCCGTACACCCATACCAGGGGAAGAAAATTAATAGTACTGATTTATTTTATAGATCTAATTAAAAAAATACATGCTCTTTGAAAGCACCATTGCAAAGTATTAGTCATTTTTCAAACTACAATAAATGTTTTGAAATTGTGTTATCTGTCGCTAGATCATGTTAATCTTAATAGCAAGTCAAAACTTTTATGTATGTTTGTGTGAATGGTAGCTGCTTAGCAGTTACTATTGGAAGTACCAATGGGGCAAAAACACTAGAAGAGACACTGATAATGCTTTATTGTCTTATTCTACTGCCTGCTTGCCAGAAGAACTGAAAACAGAGTTTGGAGATTGACTTCTAGGTAAAGGCATTTTTTAAGATTACTTTGATCGTTGTGCTGGAATAAATCAGAGAAAACAAGCTTATGTACTGGAAGTATTTTTCCTGTTTTTTTTTCCATTGATAGTATTTTAAAATATTTGGATATGTGCATCTATGTGTGTCTCACTCTTAGTTTGACAGATTTAATAGACAGTTAAAAAAAGAATAGGGCCATGCTGTTAACATGAAATCCTTTTCAGCAGTGAAGCTCTCAAGTTCCATTCTTGATGTTCAGAAATATAGTGATTTGCATCTTCTCAGTAACAAAAAGGTGGATTTTGGTTGTTGAGTTAAATGAATGAATGTCCTACATAAATTTGCACTGGTATTTTCTGGTTTTCATTTCATAAACATTGCTACAGTACTGTGATAATTTCCCTCTAGCATTTTACAACATCTTATAAAATCATCTAAGCACTGTGCTACCATAGCGGTAATGAGGATGGGTTTTAGATTGCTTTAGTGATGAATGGAAAATGACCTATGAGAAGCGTTTAATGGTTGCAATTTGGTGCATTGTAGTCTTTCTTTTAGCTACTGAGAGTATCATTTAAGTAAATTGGCAAAATTATCAAATTTAAGTCAATGGAATGGATAATGGAATGTTTGGGGCCATTTTTTCTTTCACATGCATGCTTTGTACAATTGTAAAAATCGATATACCTTTCTTTATGATGATATTAAACAGATATTTAATTTATTTAATCAACGTAGAGCCTTGGATAGTACAGTGGTCTAAAGCACCCTGTTATTAACATCAGCTGCCTGCAATTATTGCAGGTCCGAATCTCACCAAGGCTCAAGGTTGACTCAGCCTTCCATCCTTTCTAAGGTAGGTAAATTGAGGACCCAGTTTGTGGGGGCAATAAGCTGACTTTGTATAAATATACAAAAGTATGAAGGCTATTACTTAGTGCATTGTAAGCCGCCCTGAGTTTCCGGAGAAGGGCGGCATATAAATCAAATTTAAAAAAAAAAGTATGAGCCCGGTGCCAAGATTCTATACTGTTGTATTATCCTTTCTTTTTTTCCTACTATATATCAATTCAACAATTAATGAATTGGGGAAATTATTTCTGTGTAATACTGCATGAAACAACGAATTCCTTGTCTCATAGAGTAGCATCTGAAAGTCATTCCATCCATAAATATCAACTGGGAAAATCTCTACTCTGTAATTCCTGGATTGGAAAACTATATTTCAACCATTGCATCCAAGGAAATAGAGTATGAAGATACAAGGCTGAACAAGGAATGCCCAAGATTAAGATTATGTTCTTTCATTATTAAATTAATCATTTCATTAAAAATTAATTATAAAATTAAATTTAAAAAATCATAAAGAAATTTACAAAATTAACAACATTAGCACTCACATTTTTTAAAATAGGTACTTCAAGCTTTTTTCTCTCAATGCCATTTAATCAGCATGTAATATTGCAAACTTCATCAACATTTGCCTATCATTTTGAACAATCAATGTACGTGCAAATACCTTCAGTCTCAGGGTATTTCCTTAACAATCATGTCTGTGGCATAGATTTGTTGAACATATTTCAGAGAAAACTGTCCTAACCAGTTGGTTCCAGGATTCAGCAAATAACATTGAACATGTCTCTACTGCTATCATGAATCTCTGATTAGCAAAATACTTAAAAAGTTTCATGCTGTCACAGCTGGATATCAAGTCAACCGCTCATCTACTGTACGTAGCTGCAACACTTACAGTGCAACCATTTTCTGCTTCCAATTAAACATAGCAAAAGGTAGTGTGCTATTGGTCTTGTGTCCAACATGTGACTCCCTGCTATCTCATTGTTTATTGCCATATAAATAACTGTGGCTTTTGTTAGCAAGTTTCTGTGAACATTATTGCTGTGAATAATTTCTTTTTAAAAAGCTGATATGATCTGAAAGATGGGGCAACAGACTCATCTGAGTTTCTCCACTAATTATCTGGCATGCTGGTCTGAACACCCTGAATCTTCCATATGCAAACAATTAGTGAAGGGGAAAAGAATGGTCAAGTAACAAATCCTTTGAGATGTTGGGAACTGTGTTTATTTTAATTCTAATTATTTCATAATGCAGGAGGGCAGTGATGTTATTAAAGGTGTCATAGGTTAATTAAAATTAAAAGAGGCTTAATTCACTTATTCTACATGATTTCATGCCAATATACAATAGCCTAGACTAGAACCAAATATTGATCATGGGGATGTTCTTGAGAAGGCTACAGAAAAAGAGATAGAGACATGTGGTACAGTGGTGGGTTGCCCCGCTTCGCACCGGCTCTATAGAACTGGTAGTAAAATTGGCGGGAGGCTCCGCCCACTGACCCCGATGTCATCAGAATGCTTCTGCGCAGGGCCCCATTGTGAACCAGTAGTAAAGATAAGTAGAACCCACCCCTGATGTGGTATCTGAAGTGGGGTTGCTCACCTCTTTCAAAATATGAGGTTCTTTCATGTACTGCTGCATTACTGCTGTACTAGTCAGTTCTTTGGAGAAACAATGTCAAATGTTACATGTTTTCCTATTCCTTATTTCTTGATAGGTCTTTCTCACATGAAAATGAAATGAACAGTTTTGGTGATGTTTATGAAATAGAATTGTGACTCTACTGTACTAGTATGCTATAGTAATTAAGGCATCAGGCTAGAACCTGGGATACTGTGAGTTTTAATCCTGCCTTAGGCACAATGCCAGCTGGGTGACCTTGGGGCAGTCACTGTATCTCAGCCTAGGAAGGAGGCAATGACAAATCATTTCTGAAAAACCTTGCTAAGTAAACTGCAGTTCAGGCAGTGACTAGGAGTCAAAACAAAGAAGGAAAGGAAAGGAAAGGAAAGGAAAGGAAAGGAAAGGAAAGGAAAGGAAAGGAAAGGAAAGGAAAGGAAAGGGAGTTGTGACTAGGGATGTAAATTAAACTTGTTACAGATTTCTCTGAAAGTGGATTTATAAGATCCCTCAGAATGGATTCCGTGAGTGGCATGGAGAGCAACACTGAAAAGTCTACTAGTATGTAGCTCTTTCTTGTCCAAAATCACAATGTGAAGAAAACTTGCTTCTAAGAAGTGCATGCAAGGGAATATTTACTTAAAAATAGCTGCATTAGGAAAAAGTATTTAACAAAGGACAGCTCCCCCTTCCAAATATACATATGTTACTCAGTGACAAAAATGGTCAACAAATATCTGGGTGACTGGAATGAAGTTTTGGATACCAAAAAAGACAAGAAGGGACTTAAGCAAAATGTTTCAACACGTGCAAGATTGCCAAAATCTTTTTTCGAAATGATGGATGATATGGAGCTGAGGGACATTTGGCGAGAGAGGAATCTAGAAGAAAATGACTTTACTTTCTTTTCAGACAGACATCAATCCTTCTCTAGGATTGATTTTATACTAATTACTAATGACCATTTTTCCAGGGTGAAGAATACAAAAATATGTCCAAGAACCTTAATGGATCACAGCCCAGTTTGGATGGAACTGGAGCATGGCAAGGGACATAAGAGATCTTGGAGGTTAAATGAAAATTTGTTTAGATAAGAGGAAAACATAAATGAATGTAAAAAATTTATGAAAGAATTTTTTATTATGAATATGCATAAGGGTACATCAATGGAAATGGTTTGGGATGTGAGTAAAGCATATATGAGAGGTATTTTGATATATTTGAATAATAAAGAGAGAAAAAAACAGGGAAAGAAAAGGAAGGAATTAGAAGAAGAAATTAAAAAGAAAGAACAAGCTTTAATAGCGAATCCAGCAGATAAGAAAACTAAGGAGGTAATTAACTTATTGAAAGGCCAATTTGAGATGTTAATGGCAGATCAAGTTGCAACAAACTTCTAATATTTAATATTTGTTTTTCTTTCTTTTTTGTAGGTTTTATGTGTAGTTCTCTTTAGCCAGGTTCTGTGGCTAACTGAAGAGGCCTTATAAGGCTGAAATAGCTCTATCTTAGTCTCCCAATGGGCAGCAAAGAGTCTGCTGGCTGCTAGAAGAAAAAAAAAAGCCCAGAAACTTGTGAATGAGATTTCATAGAGCTAGGGCTGCATAAAATCTTGGCTTACGTAGGTAGAACCTGGCTAAAGAGAACTACAAACTTACGATATGCTAAACACAACACTTTTTGCAATGCTAATAAACCAGGTAGATGGTTAGCATACTTATTAAGGAAGAAACAAAAATCATGGACGATAGATAAAATAAACTATAAAGGTAAAGAGGTTTATCAGCAAGAGAAGATCAAAAAAGCATTTTTGGAATTTTATACTAAGTTATACACTAGTGATTAAATTCAGGATATAGACATAGATAGTTACCTACAGAAAGAGAATATTTGTATAATTTCAAAAGAGCAAAGGGAGAGTTTAAATCAACCGATAACTTCTGAGGAAATTTTGTTTGCAATTAAACAGTTAAAGGTGGGCAAAGCACCAGGGATGGATGGTTTGACAGCTGTTTATTACAAGCATTTACAGCTGGAATTGGTGGAATCACTTAAGGAATTATTTACTAACATACAACTTGGAGGAGGGATACCTCCGTCATGGAAGACAGCCTTCATTTCTCTGATTCCAAAGGAGGAACAAGATCATGCACAACCAAAATATTATAGGCCAATATCACTTTTAAATACAGATTATAAGATTTTTGCCAAGATACTAGCAAATAGATTAATGACAGTTATGCAACAGATGATTCATCATGACCAAACGGGTTTTATAAGTGGTAGACAAATGAAAAGTAATGTAAGGCAAATTGTTAACTTATTAGAATATTTGGGGAAGAACAACCAAATCCCTGCAGTGCTAATATTCTTTGACGCGGAGAAAGCATTCGATCGATTGAATTGGCATTTCCTACTGAAATTAATAGAAAAGATGCAGTTTGGAGAATATTTTATACAATCCATCAAGGCAATATATCAGAAACAAACAGTGCAAATAATAATTAATGGTGGTTTAACAGATACTTTTAACATAGAAAAAGGAACAAGGCAAGGATGCCCTTTGTCCCCATTGTTGTTTATTTTGTCGCTAGAAGTTCTGTTGAGTAAAATATGTGGGTTAGACGAAATAAAGGGAATTAAAATTAGGCAACATGAGTATAAATTAAGAGCATTTGCAGACGATTTGGTTGTTACCTTGACCCAACCAGTACAATCGGTTATAGGCTTAATGGAAATAATTAATCAATATGGAAAGTATCTGGATTTAAAATAAATGCAGGCAAAACAAAGATAATAACTAAAAATATGACTAGGAATCAAAAAGAAGAAGTAGAAAGACTTACAGGATTTGAAATAGCAAAGAAGGTTAAATACTTAGGGGTTTATATTACAATTTCAAATGTGAAATTATATAAGTATAATTATGAACTGCTGTGGCAAAAAATACAGAGAGAGATGGAAAACTGGAAAAAACTTCAATTGTCCTGGTTGGGAAGAGTAGCAGCAGTAAAAATGAATATTTTACCAAAGTTCTTATTTCTCTTTCAAATGATTCCAATACTCAAAAAAGATGAAAATTTAAAGGAATGGCAGCAGGATATTAGTAATTATGTTTGGGCAGGAAAGAGACCTCGAGTTAAGCAGAAGATAATGCAAGATACACATGAAAGAGGAGGTCTCAGAATGCCCAACTTAAGACTATATTACGAGGCAGCTTCCCTATCAGCAATCAGTGATTGGATGAATTTGACAGAGGAAAGAATATTGAATATTGAAGGGTATGGTTTGCTGTATGGTTGGCATGCTTATTTAATATATGACAAAAGAGTGGACAAGATCTTTAAAAGTCATATATTAAGGAATGCTTTACTGCATGTCTGGAAAAAGTATCAATACAAATTAAATGATAAGTTACCAATTTGGACAGTACCCAGGCATGCCATAGAGAACGTAAGTGTTGAACAAAAACAAGATGATATTACTTATAAATAATTTCTTTATAAAGAAGGAGGTAGGTTACAACTAAAAGCTATGAACCAATTAAGAGAAGAAGGAATAATTAAAACATGGTTTCAGTATGGGCAGTTGCAAACTAGATGGAGACAAGATCAAAAAATTGGTATTTTGCAAGGGGAGGAAAACTTGGTAAAACAAATTAGAGATCAAAGTCAAATGCATATAAAAAGGTTGTATAATGCATTGGTTGAAATAGACTCAGAAACAGAGCTAGTTAAGGACTGTATGATAAAACGGGCACAAAATATTGGAGAACCAATAACGATGGAAACGTGGGAAAAAATATGGGTTAGAAATATAAGATTTACGCAGGCCCAAAATTTAAGAGAGAACTTTTACAAAATGTTTTATAGATGGCATTTAGATCCTAAAAAACTAGCCTGTATGTATCCAAGTTTACAGCCCAAATGTTGGAGATGTGAATGTGAAGATGCTACCTATTATCATATATGGTGGACTTGTAAAAAAATTAAGGCTTTCTGGATAAAAATATGGTGGATCCTTCAAAACATTTTAAAGAAAAAGATAAAATTTGTTCCACAGTTTTTTCTGTTGGGCATATTTACAGATTTTACAGTTATAGAGACTAAACTGACTTTAAATTTAATAGCAGCTAGACTTTTGGTGGCACAGTACTGGAAGAAGGAAGAGCTACCTACTATTGAGGAATGGATTTTAAAAGTAGGGAATTTGGCAGATATGGCAAAAATTTCAGCGTACATGAAAGATCACTCAAATGAAAGATATGTATTGAAGATGGATCGATTATATTCAAAGTAGATATCAAACTAAAAAATTCCAAATAGCCTTTGAATGAAATATTTAATTTTTAGTTTATGATTATAGTTATTCGAACTATGTGGAGTTAAAATCTAGTGAGAATTTGGAATCTATAAAATGTTAGCTTATTTTAGCTTATGATTGTTAAATGCTTTACCCTGTATTTGCTCTGAGAAGTCCGGGGAGGGGGAGGGGTGAAGGGGGGAGGGGGGAGGGAAAGTGGGGGAGGGGGGTAGGAAGGGGGGGGAGAAAATGTTTGTATTTTTGAAAAACTTTTTAAATAAAAAAAATGGTCAACAAAAATGGATGCCATGTTTTTGTGATCTTAAATTAAAAAAACATTAAAATTCCTGTTGCTTTCCACCCTTTTTCCATTCCATACTATCCAATACCTTTGGAATTTTATTTTTTATTTTTTATTTTTAAATTTAAATGTTCAAACTTCCGCATACATAGTATTTCAAATGTAGAACAAAAGCACCTAAATTTAATACGCTGCACTTTACAACTGTAATGAAGGCGGCACTAAAATATTCATTCTTTATAGACAATAAGGGACTTCTGGATCTTTAAAAAAAATTGCTACTTTTGTAGAATTCCACCTACTTGTCTGAAATTTAATAGCTTTCATCACATAGGAATATGCCTTAATGTATAATTTATTTCTATATTTAAAAAGTAACAATTGCTTACAAACTTTATTAAAGCACCAATTATCTGCACTGATTTCTTTTAACATTAAGTTAAAAAAAATCAGGAATCTAGTAGCATTTTTTTTCTCTAACACTACATTTTATTAAAAAAAACATGTTTGCATGAACTGCAGCTTACTTCATCAGAATTGGCAGGAGTGCTTCTAAATTTCTGCTAGTTCTAGCAGCTAAAATGACATTAACAGAGATAAAAATAAGACCAATTTATAAGAGAAACTTTGCAGCAATACTAAATAAAATAAAATGTCAAGTTTGCCATAATAGTTAATTTAGAGCATCTAGATCTCTACCTTGTCCATAAATCAGACCAACCTAAAATACAGTCAAAGTCAGTTTGGTTCACATCAAAACTTTGATTAGCTGATATCCATGATACATCCCAAATCTCTTCTCCCCCTCTAGGGGAGCACAATTTTAAGCACAATTAACTACAGTATTTTTCGGAGTATAAGACACACCTTTTCCCCCCCAAAAAGAGGGTGAAAATCTGGATGCGTCTTATACTCCGAATGTAGCCCCACCCAGCCTCACAAACGGAGATTTCAGGGGCTGAAAGAAGCCTCTGAAAGAAGCTTCAGAAAAAAAGCCTCTGAAAGGTTTTTATCTAAAATAATATGGCAAGCAACAAAAGAAGAATCAGTAAAGGTTCTAACCAAACTATGCTAACAAATCTGGAGAATGACACAATAACCAACAGATCGGTTAATCTATATACCAATACCAAAGAAAGGAGATTGAACAGAGTACAGATAGTCCTTCAGAATAAAAGCTTCTGAAAGAAGCTTCAGAAAAAAAAGTCTCCAAACAGAGCTTCAGAAAAAAGCTCCTTTTTTTCTGAAGCTCTGTCTTGGAGGCTTTCAGAGACAGAAAAAAAAGTTTTTTCTGAAACAGAGTTTCAGAAGTTTCAGAGGCAGAAAAAAAAGCAAGGCACAGAGTTCACAACCAATGAACCTGTTGCTAAAATTCACCTCCTGGAACAGCTGATTGGGGGTATTCTGGGAGGCATATCCACCAACCTGTCGGCTTTTTTCTTATTTTCCTCCCCAAAAACTAAGGTGTGTCTTATACTTTGGTGCATTTTATATTCTGAAAAATACGGTATTTTCAAACATAAGAAAGGTGTATATATTTAATTCCTTTGCATGCTGCTGATATATTTGAGGGAGATAGGCAGTTCAAAAATGTGAAAAATAAATAAAATATCAGATACCGTATATGAAAATTTGCTATAGTTCCCATTTTTAGTTCTAATCTGAGATCAAGTTCATGGCATGGCATGGCATGGCTTGGGATGGCACGGCACGGCACGGCACGGCACGGCACGGCACGGCACGGCACGGCACAGAACAGCACAGCACAGCACAGCACAGCACAGAACAGAACAGAACAGAATAGAATTTGTCTCCAGTGCATAAGCTCTCAGTGTACATGCAAAACAACAAAATAATCATAATGACAAATGATAATAATCAGAATAATGATACTAATAGAGTAGGAAGTGAAACAGATGAGAAGGATAAAAGTAATATAGCCATACTACATAGATTTTATTATAGATTTTTAAAGAAATGCATATACTGTAGCCCCAACTCCCTTTTCTCCTATTTGAATATTGTTTATAATGTAAATAAAGCTCAGAAGTTTCCCATGAGTTCTCCTGATGCCAGAAGTTCTTATTCCACAGGGAATATTGTGTGAAGTGGTGGGATGCAGTGGGGAAAAGAACAAGATGAAACCCAAGGGAGAAGATTTCACCTAAAATATGCCGAGAAAGTTGAAATGATCTATTCCCATCCATCCATCTCATTATCTGTAATTGCCCCCTAACCAATAGAACTGTGCTTCTTTTTAACTAGCGGTGTGTTTTCATTTTTTTCTACTTCTCAACAGAAGCAAGGGGAGGTGTCACAGGCAGTTTGTGCTTCCTTTTAATCTCTCCTTTTTTTATTTTGTGTTTGTTTTGCTTTTCAAAGAAAGTGAGCAACCGGTTTGACAGAAGTACAAACAAGACACCACGGAGACACTAGCCATCCAAATTAAATACGACGGTTAACAAAATAATAAAACAAAGCATCGTTTACTACACTGATATCCTCCCACAGATTTTGCTTTTTGTAATATTTAACATAGCGCTTGTTCTTAGCACTTGCGAGTCTATTGCAAACAGAAGGTGTTTTGAACTAAGCTTGTAGAAAAAAAAGGAGATTTTGCAGTTTTTGAGGAATCTTTATTATTATTATTATTTTAAAAAGGGGGAAACAAGATGAACCATAGTTGAATGGTACTGCCAGGAGGACCCAACAATCTGAAAGCATGCTTTGTTAGCATTAATAAGTTTATAAAATGTTATTAAGCCTCATTAGGGAGTCACCAATTCCCAGAATTCCTTCTTAGAACATTTTATTTCATTTTTACTTAGTGTTGTCTCCGGGTTATATTTAGCATACTATCACCATAGATCAGTGCCACTGCTCATCTCTTTGACATCTCTTTCAGGGCAACTCTGCACCACTACCCAGAAGAAGCAAACAAGGTGAGCACCTAGCATTTAGAAAGACAGACAGACAGATAGAAACGGACGTATAGTTAATGAATACAACACAGCATCTGTTACGCTTTTAACACAATCAAGTACAGCACACCAATGCATCTGTTGTAGCTATGGGGGAATCTTTTAGCTTTATCATCTGTATTTATGAGCAGAAGGATACGCCACAAACATAGAAATATAGTGCTGCAGTTGCATGAAAATACAAAAAGCCATTTCTTTTAAAAAAAAAAATTAAGGGGGAGGACTAGTATTGCATAAACACCTCAGCGGTTGTGAATATTTTTAATATAAAAATTGTTTGGTTATTTATACCTGTGCAATTGTGTAGTGATTGAAAATCTGAAGGTATGAGGAAGATGTAAGCGTAACTCAGTAATAAATGAACTTATCTTTTAAAACAGGAGCTTTTACTGAGTGGATTGTTTTTACAAATAACTCAGTAGGGTGAATATATTTAACACACTTCCTCCTACTATTTTCCTTCACAACAACAACCCTGTGAGGTGAGTTGGGATGAGTGTTCTGACCTAGGCTCCTTTAAAAAGCAGGAACTGGTCCCGGCAAAACCTCTTTTATTTACACGACTGTGCATTACTTTCATTCACAGTCAGCAAGGTTTGTCCAAACAGTTTTTCAAAGGAATATTTCTCAACACACCTTATCTTGCTTGGCAAGCCAAGCTGCCACATAACTTGTTTCCAACCGCAGAGTAAGGCAAAACCTGGCACAGAGTCTCTTAGAGTCACAAACAGAACTTTTCCCTCTTGAAATGACCGAACAAATGAATTGTTTCCTGCAAAAGCCCCCTTCCTGTTCACTCCTCTTTTGTTTCCTATGGGAGGGGCCAATCGTCTCCAAGGTGTGGCTTTACTCCCAAGTCGACCCTGCTTTCTGAGTTGTTCTTGTCTTCTGGCAGCTCTGCGCATGCACACGCTGATAACGGACTCCAGCTATTCCTCTGCTTCACTGCTGTCTATCTCCCTCTCTGCCTCCAACGCAGAGCCCTCATCCAAGCTTTCCCCAGCCCCCAGGACTGGCCCATGTTCCTCCCCAACCTCCTCGCTATCTGACTCTGATGCCAGCTTCGCTGGCCGCAGGCAGGCCACAACAAGGAGAGAGAGTGACTGGTCCATTGTCATACAGCTGGCTTTCATGCCTAAGTTAGGACTTGAACTCATGGACATGAACTCATTGTCTCTTGCTTTCTAGCCTGGTGCCACTAGATCAAACTGGCTCTAAGACAACTTGCAAAGCTGTGTATTAAATTATTATTAAACTCCTTTTGAGAAGCAACCTCTGCTTCCAAAGATTATATAAATGAAAAAATAGATTAGTGCAGTATGAAGTAAGTTTGAAGGGAACTTCTTTTTATAATGAAGGAAAATAAACACTATTTCAGTATTTGTAACTAATTGAATATTTCCATAAAAGAGATCCTTCTGAATTATTGTGATATGAAAAATGAAGGAACAAGAACTAGGTCTTCATTATAATCTGGACACTGTATGAATATAACTCTAATATAAAGCAACCACAAGTATTTATAATTACAGTTTAATCCTTCTCACAGCATTAGTTCTTAGCCACAGCAAGCCACTGAATCTAACAGTTGTTTCATCAAGTAGAAGTACCTGTGTGACCATGTTAGGTTCAAAAGCTAAGCAGAAGCTAAGCAAAATCAGACCTGGTTAGTATGTGGAGGGAGAAAGTACAAGGTTGTTGATTAATCTGAGAAGTAGAAAAAACATTCTGAAAGAATATACTTCTGCATTGCATCAATATGTCTGTGAAGCAGTGGTGAAATCCAATTTTTTTTACTACCGGTTCTGTGGGCGTGGCTTGGTGGGCATGGTGTGGCTTGGCGGGCATGGCTTGGTGGGCATGGCAGGGGAAGGAGATTGCAAAATTTCCATTCCCACCCCACTCCAGGGGAAGGATACTGCAAAATCCCCATTCCCACCCCACTCTGAGGCCAGCCAGAGGTGGTATTTGCTGGTTCTCCGAACTACTCAAAATTTCCGCTACCGGTTCTCCAGAACCTGTCAGAACCTGCTGGATTTCACCTCTGCTGTGAAGTCATCTGCAGTCAAACTTCACTCAATGTAGCCTTTATATTACCTTTCACTAGTAAAATCTGAAGTGCTGCCCAGGAGTACAAGGAACAAATAAGAAATATATTTATAGAAAGGCCATAATTTGTTTTGGTGAATATACTACTCATTTTGGAGCTGATTTAAAATCCCTCAAGTTAACATTATATTGCTGAGCTAAGGCCAAAGCACATTCTGCTTATTCTTTCTTATTTTAATAGGATTATTATTAATTTGTTTTGCTTTGACAAAATGAGCACATATAAGAATGGCAGTAAGATAAAAAAATGAAAGATGAACATGCAAGATGAAGGGAAAAGATATGCCAACGGAAGGAAAGGTTGTTATTCAGGGTTTGACACCTTTTTCGTCAGTACGATAATTAGTCAAGAATAACTGCATGGAAACAACTATGCAAATATGGAATAAATTATTTATGAAGTAGTAGGCATTTATTATTGTAATTTAAGTGCCATTAGGATGTATACGTCTAACTACCAATTGCAATTAATGAATACATTAAGGCCCCTCCAATAGGCAAATCCCAGTGTCATATTTTGCAAAGGGGTATTTTTCAGTTTTGAATTCATCATTACTAATATTTGCCATGCTTATTCATGGTTTCAACATTATTGGGAGAAGTGTAACTCTGTAATATACGGCTGTCATTTTTTTTGTTTGTTTGTTTAAAGAATGCACCAATACTAACCCTGGAGATACAGTACTGGATTTGGTTATTGCATACTAGAAAAAGGTAAGTCTGAAGGGGAGCCTGTAGACTTTTAATCTGGGTCCTGGGTGCTGCATTTTCAAACCGAAGAAACACAGCACAGGCTTCATGCCTTGGCTTTAGTTAAGGACTGTTATATTCTGTTTATTCTACTCTAATGACTGACAGTTGTTAAGAAAGTTGCTGATTCAGAAAAGTAATGGGTCAGAACCAGAGAGAGAATTTTAAATGTAAACAAACAAATTTCATGCAGGGGAGAGAGAGAGAGAGAGAGAGAGAGAGAGAGAGAGAGAGAGAGAGAG
>WNWU01000004.1:54574149-54587402 GCA_012654045.1 Ptyas mucosa
GAGGGAGGGAGGATATGTGTATGCGTGTATATATTTCAGTTGACATTTGGTGAAATCAAAATAGCAGGCACCAAATGTAGTCTGAAATTGGAAAAGAAGGCTTTCTGTCCTGAGGGAGGGTTGATCCTCCCAGCTTTTAGTCTTTAGTGAAAGACACTTGTCTCGAGAGATGTTTAAGTAATCACACACCTCAGGGCTCAGGTGTAATGCAGTTTGGAAACAGCATTGCTTCAGCTTTCGAAGAAGCATGGATCTGAAGTGTGCATAAACCTTTATAAATCATGACATCCTCAAAGACAATGAGAATAGCACAGAGAGACACAAATGAGAAAGATAGAGGCAGCATGACAAAAGCAGAAGGTTTATTATTTGCACAAAGACAGAGATGCTAATACAGACAATGTGGCAAAAGAATACAGATGTACAATGAATTTGGAGGATGGACTTGATAATCAAGGTGTTAGGAGGAGTCATTTCCATGATTGCAGGAGTTAATGGGCTTAGCAGCATGTATGTAGGGAATATTTTTTTTTAACTTTATGTTTTTTATGCATTTAGCTGAAAACCCCTCAGAGTCACTCTGAGAGTGAGGTGTTCTCTAAATTTTATGAACAAATAAACAAATATGAAGGAATGGCTGTTAGCTATTTTAATGACACATTTTAAATACATATTTTCACCCTAGTATCTGATCCCACAATCTCAAAATACATTTTGAGGAGGGGAATATATACATGCCTAGCCTATTCTGCGGAATAACCTCATTGGACATTTTTTTCATTTTCATTTTTATATTGTAGAAGATATTTTTGAGAGCAATCATTCTTACAAATTCTGTAGTTTTCCCATATTCCAAACCTATAACATAATTTATTATTGCAACATCATTGGTGTTGCTTATATATTTTCTATTTTTTTCATTTTGGCAAGATACTCCAAAAACCTATGTACAGCAATCAGAACTGTCTACCATAATATAATATTAGTAAAGCATTTTTCTTCTTTGTTATTCAACTCAGTGCTACAGCCATTTTCAATACAAAACAAAGAAAAAATGTTTATTCAGACTATTCTGTGTCAGAATAAAAGCCCTTTTTAAAATATAGGTAGCCCTACATTAATTTTTGCTTTGGAGCACATGGTTAATGAACTGAATATTAAATTCATTCATTCTGCATTCTTTCCAGGTCATTATCAATTCACTTTCTAATTAAGATGGTAATGCTAGATACCATCCACCCATCCATCCATCCCTCCCTCCATCCATGGAGATGAAAGGATACCTAAAGTTTTGAAGACAAAATAAGGGTTGAACCTCAATACAAGCCATGGTGGTGCAGTTTTTAGAATGCAGTACTGCTAACTCACGGCTCACTCCAGGAGTTTGATTCTGAATGGCTCAAAGTTGACTCAGCTTTCCATCCTTCTAAGGTCAGCAAAATGAGGACCCAGATTGTTGGAGGCAATATGCTGACTCTGTACACCATGTAGAGAGGGCTGTAAAGCACTATGAACAGTATATAAGTCTAAGTGCTATTGCTACAAGCCCAAATTTGGGTCTACCTACTAAAGATGGTGAAGTAGCAATACAGGAACTGGGTGGGACTGGCTAGTATTAAATCTTAGCAAGACAAAGTAACTTTATTCATAAATCATCTGAACCTAGATTGACTCCATTATTAGAACAATCTGGAACAGCACATTTCTGAAGTGAGTGCTTTAAGTTCACAGAAGCACCCAAGTATATCATTGATTTCATTATGATCTGAGTTCAGTGTATAATTTAAAATGTAATTGGGAAGGATATTAATTTGATCATTACATTTGAATCAATCTGTAAAAATAATTATGATTTTAGCTGCAACTAAACTAAACTATCTGCTCTCAATGACATCACTCTATCAAATGTCTGGACTGCAGGGAGCTAGAGTAGTTTTAAGAATACTGAAACAATTCGGTATTCAATTTTTTATAGTTAAAAAATGCATGTGTACAATATAACTAAAGTCATACAGGGTCATGCTTCCATCCAATCAGACATTGCATGCATGCACACACATGTGCACAAATTAAGACACTTAAGATCAGTGATAACATTTTGAAAGTCAGAAATACAAGTTGGTGATTTCAAAATATTGGAAGAAAATGACCACATTAAAAAAAAGGAAGGGAATAAATAGCCTCTTGATGCTCAAGCTGCAAAATGTAAAGGAAACCAAAGCGAACCTAAATTGGATTTAATGTAAGTAAACTGAAATCAAAATTAAATTCAAACTGATAATATAATTAATCCCTATTCCTGACACGTTTTCCTTTCTATCATATTAAAATTACAATTTGGCAGCAACATTTGGAAGGGCTCCAGATACAATCCTCAGTGCATTGGGAACACTCTCTATATAACTTTGAGGCTATAGGCTGCATTCCCTGTTTTAAAGTTTGCTTTTGCATCGTACAATATTAAGGGAGGAGATAGGATAAAAACCAGACAACTGAACAAATCCAAACTAGAAGACGTTATCAGCAAGTGAAAATGGAGGTCTGTTTTTGAAACCTTTCCCTGCCTTCTCTATCACTTTAAAAGTATCAAGTATCACAAATCTGTCTCACAGATGTGTTTACCGTTGCAATAACAACTCCAAATCATTGCAATGACGGACTTTACATCTACCTGAAATACTGCAAAACATGGTTAGAAGTTTTGGATTTGTTGTTATTTTTACTCTCACTTTGGCCAAGATATCTTCTGCTGTGTTTTGATGGCTTTAAAATAACACTGGAGGGATTTCGCTGCTAATCATCTGGTTCACCCCATTCCACGGCTGGGTCATCATCCATGCGCAGAATGAGGTAAGAAAGTAGCTGAAAAAGATTCTGCCACAACAAGAGAGAGACAAAAAAGGAGATGTCGCTTACATCTATTTCACAGCGATCACCAGCATAATTCACATCACAGATACAGTAAAATTTGTTGAACTGGTTCTGGCAGAGGCCCCCATTGAGGCATGGATTAGAGTTGCATTCATTGATGTCCACTTCACATCTGCAAAGCAAACATTAGATTAATATTTAGACCAGCTGTTCTAAGAGAAAGTGAAGGGAAAGAAATTTGGCTTTCTGTTTTCAAGGGCTCTGAAATGGTTTAAGCCATTTTCCTCAACCTGATTCTTCCAGATTTACAGGACTTCACTTCCTGTTATCTCAAGTCATTAAGGTCCATGCTGGGTATTATGAATATTTAAGTATAAAACATCTCACTGCAGAAAGTGAGTTAACAACATTGATCTTCTTTGGAGGTCAAGATTAATAGTTTCCATAAATGAGACTAATGCTCTCTTTTTTAAAAGTTGCATTTTAATGAAAGGAAACCAGAATGGGAGGTGAGAAGAACAAAACAAATAGGAAAAAAATTCAGAAAAGAGAAACAGTTATTAATAATAAAAACCAATGGATTCTCCTGCATTGCTGTATTATGGATGGATTGCAGATTTGAGAATGTTGAACATGACAATGATATGAAGGAATATTTAGAGTGAATTAGATACATGCAACAAGCTTAATACGACATTACTGCTCTGCTATTTGTAAAAACAATAGCAACTATAACTAGAAAGTTGGGGTATCTGTTAGTTTATGCTCTCTGATCACACTGAACACGGATGAAATCTAGTAAGTACTGATAATGCTATAGAAAAGTTTGTAATGTCAGATATATAAATATATATTGGTATTTGTGTATAGGTCTAGGAAGTGTGAAGTGTTGTAACAAGAGTTCCAAGATGGCAAACACTTTAAGAACTTTAAACATAACTGTGAAAATACTTCAAACAGGAATCAAGGTTTTAATTCATATATCTATAGCAAACTAGAAGAAAAATTTTAAAATATCAATCTGACCTAAAAAAAATATTTCAGGCCACATAACATGAAAAAAGTTCTGGACAGTTTACAATATTTAAAATAAACATTTCAGAATTGGTTTGGAATATATGTTCAGTTAGGATAATCCTAAAACATGCGGGCACTCTTATTATATATCAAGAATATAGGAAGTGATACACAATGTCATTTATTCATTACTGAAAAGCTAAAACTTTTTTGCTAACTAGTAAGGTTGAAAATATAATGATTTTAATTTATTTAATTATAGTAATTAGGTTTCTAGATCGGCAGAACATGCATTTTCTTCTTGTTATAAACCTCTGAGAAGAAAAAAAACGCACCATTATTTTTTGAATATTCTTAATTCGTCCTTAAATATACATGAGCTGGTATTTAATGTTTTCTTTGGGTATTTGGGCCTTATAGTGCATCATGGCTGTGAGTGCCAAATTCTGTCTGCATTTATAGCCAGAAATATTTCATGTCATTCATCATTCATATTTCACATTAAACAATACATGCAGATGTGTGCAGTTCACTTTCATTTTTGTTAAAAGTGATTCAGCTATGAACAGGGGAGTGAGGCTGTGAAACATAGTTTTACTATTCTTCTATAAGTTTTTTTCAGGTGACATTGGTTACATCAGCCTTCTCCAATCTAGGTTCTCTTTATATTTGTGGATTCCCACCACTAGAATTCTTAGTTACATCAAAAATGTTGAGAGTTGAGTTCTTATAACTGGAGAGAACTAAGATGTGTTGCAAGCATTGCTTGTAGGTAGTATTTAAAGGATGAACTCCATAGATTACAAATTTTTTGAAAGTAGCAATGTAGGATTTAGGGAATCTTGTTCATTGTGTAAATGGAATGTGCATGGAGGTAAAATGAATAGGAAACCATAAGGTAAAGCAAACCATGATTTGTGCTATATGTAGGGTTTATCTACATGTGCAGAGAAACCATGTGATATAGATTCTCGGAGATGGGCTTGATCACAATATCTTCCAACCTTTTTGAAATAATAGCATTTTGTAACTGACATAATTTCATTCATGAATTAAGTTCCTTCATGCCAATAATTTTATTTTACCTTTTAAAAAACTAATCCCACTTTATACAAAATAGCTTTTTAATGTGAAACCTTCATGTTGGAGTGAGTCCTTCAAAACATATTTGTGTGGGTTCTGTCCCCCCCCCCACTGCTTCTGCAATTGAATTAATAGCAAGGTGATACATTACTGCAGTAAACAAACCTAATATTTCTGCTAAACCCAGTGTTCGTTGAATTAGATTGTAATAGTAACAGTTAATACATGGCATTGTGCAGTTGCATGAAAAAATTAAACATTCATTCTCAAATCAGATATGATACATCAAAAGGCCTTACTGTAACCCTGCAAAGCCTGCAAGGCACATGCACGCTAAGCGTCCTTCAAACTCAGTACAGTTGCCATAATTATAACAGGTGATATTTCTGTTCTCATTCCCACACAGTGTTGAAGGCATTCGTATGTGCCTATAGTGGTGGAGAAAAAAATCAAGTCTGTAATAATATCCCAATATTCTTTCCAAGCATATCTATTTTTAATATATTAAAACCCTGATACGAAATCTACTGAGAATTCTCTTGGATTCATATAAGACTAAATAGAGATGATTACTTCCAAGTAATCAGATACCAAATATATAAATAGGAGACCTCTTGGGGTCTTGGGCACTCTTTTTCTAGAGTGGGAGACAGAATGAGACAACTTGCCACAGACAAATTGCTGCAGCCAACTTGCCATGGCCAACTCATTATGACCAACTTGCTGTGGTACAACTCACTGTGGGACAATTTAACAATTTTATTTAATTAATTGAAGTAAAAAAAAATATTAAAAAATTGACATTCACATTTCATTCTGTCCCTCCTTTTGCATCCTTTCTTCAATGATTCTGTTCCACTATTTCTTTGATATTACTGTCCTGCGGCGAGTTGACTGTGACTAGTTGCCCTGCAGTGAGTTGGCCACAGGGACTTGGCCATGGCAAGTAGACTATGGCAAATTATCATAGACAATTCTATGGGAAAGGTGAGTTGGAAGAAGGACTATCCCAAATAAAGGGAGTGGCTATTTTTAGGAAGTGTCTCACTGAAGTTAATGTATTTTCTTTTTAGGCTTTCATAGAAGACTGAAAAAAAAATTGGGTTGCTTAAAATGAAGAGAGGTGCAGTGCTTGCCTAGGATCTGATGCATTTCTTCCAAATCACTTCTAAGCCTGACCGTTCCTGGTATTTCTATAGTTAAGAAAGACACCATTGATGGCTACCTTGACAAAATTACAATCCTTTTTTTTTTTTGGTAACAATGATTTACCACTACATTCTTCCAAAAAGCTAGTCCAATTTCCCAGCCTAATTTACAGGAATTCTGGAATTCTTTAATGGTCTCTCATTTAACAACTAACCAGGTCTGGGAAGAGTTTGTTTTAAAACCTCTTTCAAGCTTTCCTGAATTCCAAAATAGTAATTTTCCCTATTGTTTCTGCTGCATGATCCAAAGACTGTACTTCCAAATTCCCACACTTCCCAAATGTTGGGGGGAGGGGGGGTCACATTTATGACCTGCTTGCATATGTATTCTCACAAGAGGAGGAAAAATTCCAGCCCCCATCATCCATTTCTTCTGATATATTTCTTTAAGCTTATTCTTTTGATAGTGTATCTAATTGTTATCTAATCGTTAGAAGTTATCTGTCAAAACAGATTATTTATTTTATTTAAGAAAATTTAAATGGCCACCCAACTCACTCTCAGGAACAAGAATATCCCCCCCCCCCCAAAAAAAAACAAGGGTACTGGTAAAAAATTGGGGGACAAAATAATTTGTATAAATTACACAAAACCCCAATAGCATAAACAAGCCTAAGTCACTAAACAAAACAAAAAAAAAAATGAAATGAAGCAGATCAGAATTATATTTTTGGAAAAGTTTTAAATACTGTAGCTTTTTGCATTTTAGATACTGTATTAAATATAATATTAAGTCTCAATGGCTGTTTGTTTGTCAATGAAGAGCCGTTTAAGGGTAAAGGCTATTTTGAGTTCTGGAGTCCCAATGTGGTTACTTATTTCTTTCTTCCCCTCCCCATTTTTGGCTATTTCCCCATGCCAAATGGCCCCCATGAACTATAGTTATTATGGGTATGTGAAAGTTAGGATCCACGCCTGTTTTTGTATATTAAAAGCCCTTGCACACCTTCTTTTCTTTGACTCTTGGCAACTGCCTGGACAGGTCCCTGCACTTTTCTTGGCAAGATTTCAGAAGTGGTTTGCTATTGCCTGCTTCCTAGGGCTGAGAGAGAGTGACTGACCCAAAATTACCAAGATGGCTTTGTATCTTAAGACAACACTAGAACAATTTCCCAGTTCCTGATCTTGTAAGCCTTAACCACTACATAAAACTGGATCTCTAACTACTCATAGTGGATGACTATCTTTATCAAAGCTTTGTTACCGTACCTGCAAAATCTTCCAGTGAAATTCCCAGTGCAGAGGCATGAATAACCATTAATGCCATCTACACATGTGGCGCCATTTCCACAGAGATGTCCATAACAGTCATCTATGTCTTCTTCACACCTCGTTCCTCTGTATCCAGGATCGCATACACACTTGTAAGCTGATATCCCATCACTGCAATTTCCATGGAGACAAGGGTTTGAAGAGCATTCATCAACACTGAGTTCACATTGAGATCCAGTCCATCCCTTGGCACATGTGCAGTGAAAATAGCTGTAAAAATCTTCACACAGCCCGCCATTCAAGCAAGGATTTGAGCGGCAGGCATCCAGCTTAAGGCAACCGGTAACAACAGAATTGGCAGAGATCTTGAGAAACTGCTCTTCTTGTGGTTTCTTAGTATTGTCGAAGTAAGAGAGATGAATTCCACCAATCTCCACAGTGCTCATGCACCCCCTCAGTCCATCTTTTTTATCAAAAGCTTTGTCAGCTAGGTAGACATCTGTGCCTTCTCTTAGGAAGTTAAGGTTTCCAGTGGCAACAGTACTTGTAGCATGGTCTCTCTCATCATTTATGTCAAGACGCCATCTTGAAGACTGAGACAGTGGCTCTATCATAGAGTAGGTGACCTTGTGCCACTTCCCATCATTCACTGATAGGGAACTAGCCAGGCTCAATATAAAAAAGCTATTACCACTTTGCAGCTGAAACAACAATTTGGTATCCTGAATACTGACAGAGAAGAACTCTGGCTCCTTCTCGGCATAAAGTAGTATCACATCTGAGTCTCGAGTCCGAAAACCAAAGGTTATATTAGTGAGGTCTCTCCTGATCTTCCCATTGCTTCTATAAAAGATGGCACTGCTTCTGCCATTAAAAATGGCATTGGAGATACCTGAGCAGAGATGGGAAGAATTAATTTACTGCATAAGGCTAGTGCTATCATCTCTATATATTCATGGGAGAATTCACGGTGGTTTCCACGTGGCATGAATCCAGAAGTGCTCAGCAATAAAAGAGCACACTTATGTGACTCTTAAGAGTTAGAGAATTGATTATTTTCTCCCTATTGTCTAAAATATTGATAGCCCATACTTATTATTTCCTTGATTGTTCTGACTTTGTAATGATTGGTGTAATTATAGAGCTGGAAAATTTGTTAAAACTTTAAGAAACCTGCAACCAATTAGCATGATACTGTACATCTGAAATAATTTGCCAGAAGAGAAGAAGAGGACATTTGAGGTCAGTTTAAAGGTTTAACCTTATCTCACTGTATCCACAAATAGAAGGACAGTGGTACTGAATTAGCACTGTGCTGTTTTTAGAACTGTCTTAGCTCCAGCTAAAAGATCTGGATTGCAAAACTGTAGATAATTCACAACAAAGAATTAGATTTTTCTGGATAAACTTTGCTACCACATAAATGTTCATCTAGATATAATAGTACTATATTGTACTATTTCAGAATAGTGAACATATTCTGAAAAGTCAAAAGGCAACACTCTGATAGCTGAGCATTCCCCTTCCCCTTTCTCCCTCTTAATGATACAAGTAGAATGATATAATTAGATAGTTGAAAATTTGGGACTTTCTGAGAAAAATGAGTTGGCCTTGGTCAGTGTCATGAATTCTTATTCTGTCCTGATCGTCCTATGGTACATGATTTTATGGGCTTCAAATCTTAGTGGCATGAAGGATATTTGGCAATTTATCAGAAAAAAAATCTCTACAAAATTAATATTTCCCTTCTCTTTACTCCTTCTTTACTCCTTCTTCAAAATATAGAACACACCTAAATTAGACAGACATGCCTCTACTACCAGATCATTTCAGATTTGTAGCAGCAGGAATGTCTGATTTCTGATCTTTTAACACAGTAACAGTATGTCCTAAATTATATTGCTAAAACATGGAAAATTTGGGCAATCAGAAATTGATTCTCTATTGTTATGTTTGTGTATTGTCTATTTTGATGAATCTTAGGGTATAAAAAAATAGCAGATCTCTGAAACCACAATCTTGCCTTGGAGAAGAAGATCGGAATGTAATATTTATTCATGCCATCTTCTCCTGCTTCCTATCTTACCATGCAAATGTGCATTTCTATACACTCTGCAAAGCTACTGACTCCCTGCAATTTTCTTCTTAATGTGTCACTGCAGAATGCATTCCACCATCATCTTAAATGCATACTGGAGCTCCTATTGTTTTTAAGGATTTACTATGACCTTCAGAATAATGGCACTATATATAATTACAGTAAGTGGCAAAATTTGACACCGAAATTTCCATTAAAGCCACTCACATAAGTTCCTCTGTATGTTAAAAGCAAAAATAAAACCATCAGTTGAAGGAGCCTTGCTAGTCAGCCCCATTTCTTCTGGTGAATTGCACATTATCTCTGGAGCTATGATGCTTAACCCAGGGCCATAGGTGGGCACTCTTATTAAAACCCTCTATTTGCATTTTTGGACTTTGGGGCAAAATGAATTGTACAGTCCAGTGGTGAAATCCAATTTTTTTTACTATCGGTTCTGTGGGAATGGCTTGGTGGGCGTGGTGTAGTGTGGGTTGGTGGGCATGGGTTGGTGGGCATGGCAGGGGAAGGATACTGCAAAATCTCCATTCTCACCCCACTCTGGGGCCAGCCAGAGGTGGTATTTGCTGGTCCTCCGAACTGCTCAAAATTTCCACTACCGGTTCTCTAGAACCTGCTGGATTTCACCCCTGTTACAGTCTTAAGGTTCCTGCCTCCCAAACTGAACTCAACTGTGCTCACTTTTGGAGTGTATGATCCTTAGCATCCCATACAAAGCCTTGTGTATCAGCTGATCTAAGTTGCCTATTTGTAGTCTTCTGTTTGTTAAATTACTGGTCATGGTCACCTCAGTTGGAATCTTTCTATGCTAGTGATGCCACTAATTAGGCAACCAAAATAACAGAATAACATAGTTGCAAAGGACCTTGGAGGTCTTCTAGTCCAACCCCCTGCTATAGCAGGAAACCCTATAACATTTCAGACAAATGGTAAACCAAACATAGCACAAGAAGCGGATCACCCATTTAGCCTGAAAGAGTGGCAGAAAACCTGTCACTCTATTACTTTAATTTGCAAAAGGCAATAGAAATAATGGAGGAAGCTGAAATACTTGCATTCAAATCCTTGATACACCGGCAGGCATTGGGCTTCAGGAGGGCAAGGACTGAAGTCACACCATTTCACTTCTTCGCAACCTTTCCCAGCCATATTTGGTGGACAAGTACAAGTGAAGTCATCCCAGATTGAATAGCAAACACCACCATTCTGGCATGGAGCGGACTAAAAAGGAAAACATGGGAATGAAAGGTGAGCAAAGTTTTCTGTTTTTCCAATCAATTGAAAAGAGCACAGGTGAAGAAAGAATCTGACATTCTCCTGGCTTCCACTCAATGCCATTAGTGGCAGTTAGTCTTGTGTTATTGTTCATATATTTTAATCAGGGATGCATCAGATCTGGTCTTCCAGATGTTGAGTAACTTTATCATCAGGATGGCCAGTGGACTAAAGGGAATTTTCTATCCAACATTTTGCAGGCCATATGTTATCCATTTCTTTTACGCAATGTTTAGAGTGGAGCTGGCAGCCACTCTGGCCTATTTATCTGTTTGCTAAGCAAGCAAACCCAATAAAAAGTGGTGGCTTTAATCCACTGGCAAAATACTTGCTTCAAATGTCAAAAAATTCTCAGTTAATTTCCTGACCTGACCAGCAAAAAGTATCTTAGGTAGCAAAGTTAGCGAAGACCTCTGATTTCACCCTCAACTGGGAAATAGACAGGAAGCAAGAAATCTGAGATTGGGTCTTTCAACTTCTCTGCCCTTTCAAACAGCCATGGGGGGGCTCCAGTTTTTATGAGAATAGCGGTACTGTGAGAGGGGAAGTTCAATCTTCTGTGCCACTTTCTCTAGATCTAAATTAGATCCTAAGGCTGCTAGGAGACCCACTTGGGAGTTGTTGTGGGGAACATAGGTAACATTTTTGGGCCTGAATTTCTTTTCCTGTTCTGGGCTAATAACTTCAGGAGATGGAGAATTGATTAGACCCAAAAAGCAAAGAGAACGGAGGGAGGGAAATAAATATTAACCTTTCTCTTGCTACTTCCCACAACACAAAGGTCTCGACCCCGTGGATGATTTTTTAAAACTATTATTATTATTGTTGTTGTTGTTATTTTCAAGTGAAAAAATTAGAATCCCATGTCAATATAGACAATAGTGGTAGGCATAATAACGGTTTTGCCTATTATAAAGGCATTCTGTTGTATAGAAAACAGCTCTAACCAATCAATTGTTTTTTCAACCTAATTGTAGAAATGCTTCTTCTTTGGGGATTTTTTTTTTGTCTTTGAACTGCCAACAAATCGAAGAGAAGGCAAACAGAAAACTAGTAAAACGACAGCAAGATGTTTGAATATTTGTAATTTTAAAGTCTTGCTTTTATTTCATTTTTTTTGTACTTTTATACAATTTTATTAACTTCCTTGTGCATTCAGCTGTACAGGAAAACTAGTTTCAACTGAATGCATGCCTGCCTGCCCAGATGCATAATTAAATGGATGTAAAGGCTGGAGGAAAGCAAGGAGTCCAGGTGAAGGGAGAAATAACTTTGAACTTCTCAAGTCAGAGGAAATGTCAGGCTATAAAGTTGTGAAGAATGAATGAAAAGTAGATCCTGTCTACCTTTTTAAAAATATATATTTTTATTACTTTTGCCTTGACTGGCTTCTGTTCACCACTTAATGGTTCTGACATCAAGTAGCACATGTATGTAAGCCCTCATAGAACCAAGATTACAAATAGCATGCTTGTCAAAGGACTCCATTAATGTATTCAGGGCATTCCCAGACCTACTGTTTCTCTCATAATTTGAAGCAACCGAGAATGGTAGCTACTTTGGCAGGCCTAGAAATACTACAAACCTACTAGGAACACTAGGAAGCAATCTGTGCTCATCTTCCAACCGAATACTGGAAAAGCAAAATTTAATCAGCCTCCCAATTCCCTGAACTCTTGCAGGTCCCTGACAACAAAAACCCTTTCCACCATTGCATATAGAAATAAAATAAATTGCCAGCTCTTTTTTTAAATCCACATATTCAGGCTCCATTTGTCTGATTTCCATGAAAAAAAGAAAAAGAAACAAAATCTTAATAGTTACTGTTAAGGGACCTGAATGCCATTCCTATAGCATTAAAATGCTTCTTTCAAGTTGTGAAGAGAAATAATAGCTTGTCAGCATTTTTTTGTAACCACATGCTTTTCCCTATAGTATTAACTATGGTTGAATCTTGCTCTTGAGCCTGGAATGGTAGGAGAAGCAAAAATGTCTACAAATAGGGACCAGATCTGCTTCTGCATTACTGCAAATCTGTTAGATTGAAGTCTCCTCAGCTCCTCAACTCATGTGGGGAAGGGGAAAAAAAACAAATAATAAGAAAGCAAAAAGTATTGGTGAGCATTAGCCATTGCATTTGAAAGCAGCAGAAACCATGTAACAGAGAAGTAAAGAAAGAGAGTGGCCTAGACAAAGGTTAGGCATGCTGTGAGTTCAATTATCATTCTTTTATACGGGCTTTTAACTGTATCTGATTTAATTAGGCATTTTAACTTTGTATAATGATTATTGTGGTTTTTATTGTTGTGAGCAGCCCTGAGTCCGTTGGAGATAGGGCGGCATATAAGCCTAATAAAATAAAATAAAATAAATAAATAAATTCTTCTCGAAGGCTTCAAATAGCAAGAAGAAGTGAAAATGAATAAGGAATGTCATATTTTCCTATATATATATATATATATATATATATATATATATATATATATATA
>WNWU01000004.1:54587412-54619007 GCA_012654045.1 Ptyas mucosa
TATATATATATATATATATATATATATATATATATATATATATATAATAGTATAAAGTTGAAAGCAGGGCAAACTCTTGAGGAGAAAATCACACAAGCTTATAAGGAAATTGTTAAAATATTCCTAAATGTTTGAGATTTAAATGAATAGCTGCTTAATTTGAAGCATACATCATATAAACACAGAATCCACAACATAATATATTCCATAAGTCTGCACCTTCCCTTGCATATAATTGATAGATAATAGTTTTTTTTTAAAGGTTGCCATGTTTTATGAAGTGTTAAAAGTTGTGAGGTTTTTTGATACTTCTAATCCATTTTTGGCTACTTTTACATTTCTTCAGCAATACAACATTCACTTCTTGTTTAACATTTTATGAATCTTGATGCCAGGTCTAAATGTCTGAAACATGCCCGGTGATTATCTTGGTCTGTAAAGTGTGGTTTTAAAATAATTATGAGAATATTTTGGTTTGGGAACTACAGTGAGTTCAAGTTGCTCTTAATGAACAGCAGCTTTGCTTACTGGTTGTCATTACTGAGAGATTTAAGAGCTGCCCTTCCAGTCTACCAAACATTTTGTGGTATCATTGCCCACAAACTGCAAAGCAGTTTGGCAAAATCTGATCTTACTCACCTCTTTTACAAAAAGCCTTGAGATATTCCTAATATTCTTGTCACATGTTGCTTAGGAACCCTACCAGGTCAAAGGGAAACTCTTTTTAATTATGAGAACAGCACCTTTAAAAAACCAGATTCATACCTTGCAGAGGTCATCTCCAATGCATCCTGCAACTACATTGAACAGGGTGCTGTTGCTGCTGACAGAATTCAGCGATGCAGTGACCGGGTAAAATTCAAGTGGGTGATTGCCGAATCTTAAATCTTGAACGCAGCCTTTGAAAAAACCACCATTTAGAAAGGTTTCTTGCTTGTCTGGTAATCCACCGATGTAGAGAATATCCCTTCTGTGTATTTTTCTTAAGGATGTAGAAACAGAGCCCAACTTTTTCGATGATTGGAACAAATCCATCGTGGTTGGCCCCATTTTTAAAGAAATGAAATAGAAATTTCCATCGTTCACAATCTGCATACTTAAGAATTTGTTGGAGTGCGGACCTGACATTGCAAGTTTCCCATCTTCTAGCCAGACCTTGAGAAATAGGGACATGTTTCTTTCTAGACCCAATAAGAAACCAAAAGGCTTGCGTGTTCGCATGAACATTGATATTGTGGCATTTTCATGACTTTCTTCTAGGGAAAAAGCAGCATATCCAGTGGTTTCCTCATGACCAAATCTTCCTGGAATGTATTCTTGCTTTCACATGAGAAAAAGAGAGAAAGTAATGACCTCTTTAATATAAAAATGCTATTTGAGTATTAACATATCATAGATCAGCAGTGCCCAGCTCTGAATTTAAACTAAATGCTTGACACTGATTATACTTTTAATGGTAAATAAAAATGAGCTTCTCTACCTGATTTTAGAGTTGTGATCTGTTGAACTGGTTTGGGTGTAGAGATGCTAAATTTGATTTAAAATACAATGTCTCTTGAGTCAATCTGTGTTACATCAACCTGGCCATGTGGAGCCAACTTTTCAAAACAAGGATGGAATTGGAAGGAGAAGAGGACTGGAGTCTGGCTGAATCTGGGGCATACTCTTTTTTTTAAATACTCCAAAGCTATGTTTCTAATAAATTCACATTTCTAATAATTTATCAATAAAATCAATCTGATTAATTAGCATGTCCCTGTGAACAGCATATCAGCAAGAACTGTTCTACTGATATATGTTATATGCTATAATGCATGGAAGTAAGGGAATGGAAAATCAGATTGGGGTTGACAGAGACAAAATGGATTACATGAAATGACTGAGTGACAGTTAGAATACTGAACAGTCACTGGGTACTTTTCACTGATAAGTGATGCTAATTTTTTTTCTGGTTTAGCACTCATGGTACTTATCAGTTATATTTCTATCCAGCTTGAAATGTTCATTAGAGAGGCAACTGTATTGATATTGGCTCTTCTCAGATTTCCTAGTTTTAATGTGATAGGTAAAATCTGGTCAATGACAAAAAAAATATGTCTATGATATGGACTGGCAAGTACATCAAATTACTTCAAAATTAATTTTACTTTGGAAATCACATCTTTAGCTTTAAATCATCAAGATACTTTGGAACAATTATAGTACCAATATATTGTAGAGCATTTGATGCATTGTATATTTAAAGAAAAAAAAATCATATAATAAGCCTTAGTGCCTATGCAATCCAGGGAACGGTGAAACAAGTATTATTACACTGTGCTTTCTATAAAGAATAGAGTAGAGTAGAGTAGAGTAGAGTAGAGTAGAGTAGAGTAGAGTAGAGTAGAATAGAATAGAATAGAATAGAATAGAATAGAATAGAATAGAATAGAATAGAATAGAATAGAATAGAATAGAATAGAATTACAGAGTTGGAAGATAGCCATGCTCACTATTCGCTGGATTTCCTAATGAAATATACAGGAAGGCTGGATATATTTTGTGTAAACTATCTTTTATCAAATGTGAATGACAGTGATTGCTAGGTTTCATCAAATACTGTAGCAAGCAAGGTCCAACAAGATTTCTTTTTATCAGATGAGGAATAAATAAGGAATAGATAAACACAGGAATAGGCTAACAAATTACCATATTTAAAATGGAAAAAAAGAGGAGTGTTTATGTGCATGTTTATGTTTTTATAGTCCTGACCAAGGGCTGAAATCACTCAATCAGGTTGGAGAGAAGGAAGTGGACTATGCTCCGTTGTTGGCAGAAAAATCAGCTTTGGTCTTCAGTTAAAATAGTTTTTGACCACTAATGAGTGTAGTACCTCATTTCATTACAGTTCATTCACCTCATTTCCAGTTAGATACCTCAGTGCCAGCATTCTCCTTTGACTTTCTCAATGACCTTTCTTTGAAACCCAAAGAGGAAAAAGGGAAAATGAGGAGTGACCCAAGTGGATTTTCTCCAGCTGAGTGTCCCCAAGATCAGCCTCTAAGAGGAGAAGCTGGAACTTGAAATAAAATAAACAGACAATTCCACTCTATTGACCAGTGCAATGGCTTTATATCATTTTTCAATTACAGGAGCTAGTACTGTACTTCCCTGTAGCAACATGTGTTTGAAGAAAGCTTTGATGAATAAATAGAGTTACCATAATAGGTATCAACTTCAGAATAGTGGGATTTTGGTTCAAGCCACAAATCCCTGAGTTCCAAGGGAAATATAACTATTTACCAACCAGGTATCTTGAATCCCATTAGAACTGATTTGCTAAGGAAAAGTAGGTTGACAGTTTCACAATGCAGGGCAGTCTTGGCCTAGAAGGATTTTTTATTTGTATCTATGATTTTGTGACAGAAATAGAGATTACGCGTGAGTGCCAAACTCTCTTACTGTCACTCATGGCTGAATCATAAGTTCTGTCCTTCTCTTCTTGGATCAGAATGAGCATGTGGTCCCATAGGTACACTTCTTCAATTTTAACAACACAACTAGAAATGGATCACTTTGAAAGACCCACAAATGTTTAGTTGGACCAACAATTGAGGCTAGCCTACTTCCTTCTTTCCTTACTTTCTTTCCTGCATATAACTTGGAATTGCCATAATTCGTATACAATTTGATATGACATAGGCCTGGACCAAGGGTGAAATCCAGTAGGTTCTAACAGGTTCTGGAGAACCGGTAGCAGAAATTTTGAGCAATTCAGAGAACCGGCAAATACAACCTCTGGCTGGCCCCAGAGTGGGGTGGGAATGGAGATTTTGCAATATCCTTCCCCCAGGAGTGGGGTGGGAATGGGGATTTTGCAATATCCTTCCCCTGGAGTGGGGTGGGAATGGAGATTTTGCAGTATCCTTCCCCTGCCATGCCTACCAAGCCACACCATGCCCACCAAGCCACGCCCACAGAACCGGTAGTAAAAAAAAAATTGGATTTCACCACTGGCCTGGACCCTAGGGACACTTGCCCCATCCCACTGTAGTAATATATCATTCAGAGCAAATTATCCAAAACTTTTTAAAAACGTGTGGTTTAGAGAAGGGCAAAGTGTAGTGAGAATTGGGTTCCAAAAAGGCAGAAACTAATACCTGAATGAGAGTGAGCATTGTTAAAGTGTTACCCAATTTTGTTGCCCAACTACAAGAAACACACATTTACCCTATTCTCATGTGTATCATTGCTCACAGCTACAAAATATTGAAGGCTAATTAGAATTAAGTTCTGTAACACACTCATCTTTCATAGAACAAGGAGCGTTAAGAGCATTAAACTATTTAAAATCAAAATCAATCCATAAAAGCAATGCCTCACAAACACCATTCCCAGACTTTTCTTTCATACGTGGCACCAAAAAACCAAAAACAAACAAACAAAAAAACCCAGTGGGGCTGAGATATCCGCAGGCCATTTTTTATTTATTTATGTTTGCCTGCAGCGTTTATTCTAATGAAGGCGCCTAAGACCCACGAAAACAGGAGAGCGGTCACTGTGAAAATCCTTTTTGCAACTCTCAAAGGCTACCTACTAGCTATTTCAGTTTACTTCAGGAGGAGCAAGTAAATCCTAGAGCTTGGAGAGAAACGTCCGCTTAAAATCCAAATGTAAAAATGTTTTAAATTTGGTAACAAAAGTACCTTCCATTTCTTTCTCTATGTGTTTGTTAAACCCATATATGCGTAAACTTTCCCTCAGATTGAAATGGGTATTTTTAACTATAAAAGGTCTGTGTCCTTTCCCCCCCACACAGGCAATCTCTTTCTTCCTCTATTAAGGGAGAAGTCATTTTTCTTGCTGAAGGGGAAAAGTTTATGATGCAGCAAAGCCAGCAGGTGATAGGAAGAACCACCATCTTACAAAGAGAGGAAGCAAGGGGAATCTTCAGAAAGGTAGCCAGACACGTGTGCAGTTTTCAATTACTCTGCTTCAAAAGAAATGTTGAATATGATCTGCAATTTAGCATAAACCTTGGTCAGAATTAACCTCTTGAGCCATGGTGTCTGGAGGCTGATCCAAAGAAATCAGTGGTTGTGTGTCTTGCTTTGTTATGGTTCAGGGTGTAGTGAAAAGGCTGCTCAGCACTTGGTAACCGCTTGCCAATTTTTCTTGATTAAATTTGAGTCCAAAACAACATTCTCTCCCACCAGGTTAATACACTGGGTTCCACCAAAATCATACTGACGTCAATTATCCCCCTCTCTTGGTGCCACTTAAAACTGGCCTTCCAATAGAAAGAAAATCATAGTAATGGAACACATGTTTTCCCCCCAAGGATTCTGTCTGTCTGCTTAGGATTAGCCCTTGGCTCCTAATATAAATGTTTGAAATCCAGTGGTTTAAAAAAAGATGGAAATCTGTGACCAAATCTCCCTTTCAAGCATTTTGTCCTATTTAGGAAAAGTGAACTGGCAGATCCAACTGCAGTGCATTATTACTATTGAAAGTTGTATTTATTTTATTTACTTAAAACATTTATTTAGCCACCCGTCTTCCAGTCAACTCTGGCCGGCTCCCTATTAAAAATTCCGGTTTAAATGAGGTCTTCCCATACCGATATCCAGTATTTTCACTCTAACCAAGGAAAAACTAAATTAAGAAATGCAATATTATGATTATGGAGTTTTAGTGTCCCATGCAGTTTGAGCCTTAAAGAAAGTGAAAACCAAAGTACTTTAATATTGTAAACAAATTTTGACTTATCTCTTTCCATCACTGTAGCTGTATCTCACACATTTTTCACACACATTATTCTAAAAATTTTAAATTTAAATTTAAAAATGTAAAATTCTTTAATTTTACATTGTTATTTTTCATTTTGTCCTATTTTATCATTGTGATGTGGTCTCTGTTGTGAAATTATAAAATATGAGGTAAAATTGTGAAAAAAGGTCTCAGATGCCTGGGGATTTTAAACATACATTCAAGAAAAATGTTTACAATATTTTTTTCTTATTTTTCTAGAAATCAAGATTCCTTTCGAACCAGATTTCAAGATGATTAGGAAAGTATCCCATTAATATTGATTTGAGTGAATAAAAGAATGAAATTGTTTCCTAATTTCCTTTCCCTCTGTGCGTGTATAGGTGTATTCTTAAAATGTTGTGAATTGAGAAGAATATTGTAGCCAGAAAGAAAAGACATCTCAAATAGTTTCTAATCATTCACAACAGCTCTATTGGAAGCAAAAACCCCTCTTGGAAGACGGATGGTTTTAATTTTGCTTCATAAAGAAGCAAACGTATTTACCAGATGTAGTTCTCTTTTCCAAAGTTGCTTTTCAAACCTTTGGATAAATTACTGCCAAACTTCAAAGCTGTCGACTATAATTATGGCTCCTGCAATGTCATTTTCCAATAGGAATAACTGGGGGGGGGGGAGCGGGCACAGGGCGGGGGGAATGTAGGTGTGGACTGTAAGAACAGCACAGAAAATATGGTATTTTTAAAATATAGGAATGCATTTTGTTCCAAATAAAAGTACATAGCAAACTCTTTTACCAGACAAAAGCTCACAAAATTCCTATAATTCCATAAAGCGCTAAATTCAGCACAATTGTGCCATATTTACTAGAAGTGGGGTATCTGAATTGAATCAAAGATCTATAATAATATTTGTCATGCACATTCTAGCTTCCTACTTTTCCTGCCAGGGATGGGTGGAACACCACTCCTTTTTGTAGGAATATTTTAGCTCCACTTTTTGGCATGGATATATTTGAAAGCAAACTCTGGAGGGAGCTCAAACCAAGTCAGACATATTTTAGAAGAATGCTCAGTACAGTTGGACAATATGAATTGCTATGCACTTTATTAGGATTTATTCTCAGGTAAAGTGGTATACATGTGCATGTTATAACTTTCTTATTAAGTTTTGTCCAAGTGGTTGCTTTTATTTAACTCTGCATCCTTGCCTTTGAGTCTGAAAACCACAGAAATCTGGTTGGGAATTAGCTTGTTATCAGTTACTTTGGCTATCATTCGAAGTACCAATATATAAGTACCTATAAGAAGTTAAGACTAAGGTACCTCTAGCAGAGGGATTTTATTTATTAGGAATATACAGCAGTTTTGAGTTAAAAGCAAAAAAGTACTTTGGACATATAGCATTTGTCTGCAACGAGAGATGGTCCCGCTTGCCTTGGTACATTCCCTACTCAGGAAGCCATCTCTGGATCCAGCAGCATTGGATAATTTTTGACCTACATCCAACCTTCTCTTTTTGGAGTTAAATTGCAACTCCGCATGGTTCTGGAAGGTTATCTGGATCCTTTCCAGTTCATCTTTAGATCTGGGTAAAGTATCAGCATGGCACAGATTACGGGTGACATCTGGTCATCTTATGTGCCAATTAACTTACCTGGACCAAATGACACTTTCCATGGTCACTCATGCATCAGACAACTCCATATAAAACTATTCTTGAAGACCACTCAGAAGCTAAAGCTGATCCAAAATGCAATAGAATGAGAAGTAGTTATGGATTTTTCTTAGGTCATTCATGTAAGACCATTATTACTGCAATTTACATTGGTTGCTGGTTTGCTTCTGGATGCACTTCAAGATGTTGATTGTCACTTTAAAGCTCTCTATGGCTCAGGATCTGGATGCTTATAGGGCTATGCATCTTCCTGCCTGGTAAAATCTGTCAGGATTGGCTACATCCTAGGCCTCTTGGTATATCAGTTTCATCTGGCAAAGCTACATAAATGGGCCTTTTTTTTTGTGGCTTCACATGCCCACAGTAACATTATTCTCTTTGAAATCTACATAGTTCCAATTCTACTGTGTTTTTGTAGACTGTTGAAAATCTGATTTGTCCAATGGGCAAGGGATTTTTATTTTTATTTTGGTGCTTCTTGAGGGATGTCTGTATAATTTTGTCATGCAGTTTTCATTCCCCAATATGAGCTTTGGTAAATTATACAATTTTGGCTAGTGTTGGTTTTTCTTTTGACTTCTTGCTTTACTTTGTTAATTAAAGTAAATTAATTGCTGTCTAGGGTTGCAACTGGTGATTGAGGAGACCTGAAGAACCAATAAATAACATAAATAAATCAAATAACTTAACCAAGGGCATCTTTCTTCAAGATTGTATAGCACTTATGGAGGGTAGTTGCTGAAGAAGACGTAGTTGCTTTAATGAGTTGCAGACAGCTTTTCTATTTAACTCTCCTAGTTTTAATTGCCTTGTATAAGTTTTTTAACTTTCTATTATATTGTAAGCTGCCCCGAGTCATTGTATCAATGAGATGGGCACCATAAAAATTTAATAAAAAAATAAAAACATAAAGTTAAAGATATTCCAGAGTAATGAGTGACAATGACTTCTTAGGAAAGCTTCTTCAGTGAGAACATATTTGAACCAAGTATGCATGTACATCTCGTGTCTTCGAGAATATCTGAGGTATATGGGTCTCATATGAATTTTTGGTGGCCTTTCCTCAGTTATGCAACAAGTTTGACTCAGTATATTAGGTTGCTTAGGTTTATTAGGTCCATAAAAGAGTAAAACAGTACCTTTCCATTTTCATTCATTAATGTACATATCACATAGACAAATAGCCTGAACTGATTGTGGCTAATTGCTGCTGAATTCAAGGTAGATGTATTGATATGGCCAAGATGGATGTAAAAGAGAGGCAGCATATTAATTTGTATTAATATAACCCATGCCTGTATCACTCTGTGCAGGCATGGGTTATATTAAGACAAATATAGTGGAAATGCCATGCTGCCATCCCTTTAACTAAGGCATTTTCAACTATCACGTTACTCTGCAGCAGGGGTGGGTTCTACTTACCTTTACTACCAGTTCGCATTGTGCTCGCCCCCGCACATGCTCTTCTGCACATGGACAGAAGCTACTACACATGTGCAGATCACTTATGATGACATCCGGGTCAGTGGGTGCCTCCCACTGGTTTTACTACCAGTTCTTGCGAACCAGTCTGAACCGGGGGCAACCCACCACTGCTCTGCAATCTCTCTACAGCAGGCTTACAACAGAGGTTTGCAAACTTTCTGAGGCTGTGGAAATTTTTAGTTTAAATTAAACACAATTCCAAGAAGCCCTGATCAAGAGGCAAAGCTCTTCTGGTAGAAATATTGACTGTTCAAGTGAAATTGGGTCCAAGGGGATCCCTTAGTTGGCCCTAGACTTCTTCAGAACATAGCTTGAAAAGTACTGACTGATAATACAATTTCAATTATAATGAAGCATCCTAGTTTTGAGATAATGTTCTTACCTGTAGCACAGTTTGGCCCAGCATAAGGCCGGTAGCAATCACATTGATAGTTCAGCCATAAGTTGTTGCAACGCCCCTTATTTTGACAAGGCTGGTACTCACACCAATCTTTTTTAACACAGCCTGATTTGACATTTAAAAATGTGTCAGATGATAAGTTCTCTGGGATAATAATGCTGAAATCCACTTCTACGTCCTGAAGGCAGCCTACAAATGAAGGTGCAGAATGTGTACTGTAGATATTTAGTAGAGAGCCATTATTCCCTACCGGCAAGCCACCCAAAAATACGTTTCGAAAAGCAATCACTGCCTGCCTGCTATCTACTATGGCAGCAGTCTGACTAAGACATGATTCTGTGCAAGAGCTCTTGTGTAACTTCAGTGTTACTGCTCTGGCTATGGTGACCTCCACTGAATGCCATTCACCATCATTGACATTATAGGCTATATGTAAAAAGGCCTTCAGTTGATTGTTGACTTGCATGGATAAGTATAAACAGCCATTCTGTAACTCCAGCTTCACAAATGTATCTTTGTCCCCTCGGTAAAATATCAAAGTTGTTGGCTGAACAGTCAAAAAACTAAGGTTTATGCTATAAAAATAGTCCTCAGAGGAGGCTGCAATGCTGTTTACCTGAAGATACCCATTTCCCTGAAAAGACAATGTTGTTGTGGTTTCACAATGAATTCCTGTGTAGCCAGCTGAACATATGCAGTTGAATCTATGTTGTCCATTTCTTAAATGAGGAATACACAATCCCCCATTCTGACATGTATGTTGAACACAGCCAAAGAGGATTTCTGTACAGTTCTGACCACCATAAAAAATCCCATCCTTCTCTCCAGTGAGACAATGGCAGGTATAACTTCCAAGAGAATTTTCACAGATCCCTCCATTCTGACAAGGGTTCATGTGACATTCGTTGATGTCATCTTCACAGTGAATGCCTGCCAAATAAATAAATAAATAAATAAATGGAATTGGATTATTTAACATATCCAGTTTATATACATACATACATACATACATACATACATACATACATGTCTTTGGTTATTCAGGTTTTCTCCCGCGTAAAATTGGAAGTGTCTTGGTGACGTTTCGATGAAGTCTCATTCGTCATCTTCAGGCTGGTGTTTTCGGCTTCGTGCTTCTAGGAGCAATGTGAGAAACAGCTGCGATCTCACATTGCTCCTAGAAGCATGAAGCCGAAAACACCAGCCTGAAGATGACGAATGAGACTTCATAGAAACGTCGCCAAGACACTTCCAATTTTACGCGGGAGAAAACCCAAATAACCAAAGACCTACATACAAACACCTGCGAAAACCTCAGAAAACACACACACACACACACACACACACACACACACACATATTCAAATTACAAAGCGATATGATATATATCGATAATGTCATTATTCTGTGTATGATGAAAATTATACTTGAGGGCAAAATGTTAAAAGAAAAGAAACCTACACATTCATCTGGAACATAGTGATTTATCCTCAGCTTGAGTTTTAAGAAGAAAAGAAGAGTGATCCCTTAGCTCTGCTTCTGCTTGCTGCTAACCCTTGGCTTTGTCTGAAGTCATTAATACCAGTGTCTAGGAAACTGCAGAAATATAGAACAATTGCCTTTTGATTTTGAGCTCTTCTTTGATAATGGAATAGCTACATCCTCAGACTAGGAAGGCAGAAAAGGAGTAATGGAGGCTTTATCTCAACTAGTGTAATTATTGGTTCCCATACTCTTCCAGCTTTGTTAAGCTTTTGATCCTTTGCATATAATACTTAGTCATAATCCAGCTCTCTATGACTTCAGGCCTAACTGCAATATATACAAAAAGGATAGAAAGGACTAAAGACTAAAGATAGAAGGGACTAAAGACAGAGGGGGGAAAGGTGAAGGCCATTGCAGAGACATTCAGTCTATTTAAATGGAAACAAAAAGGCTGCTGGCCTGTCCAGATTACGTTAAATGTAATATTTCATATTGAGGAGAATGATTCAGATCGATCATCCTAGCGAGAATCCACATCACTCAGAAATTGTTTAGTAGTCTTGTACAGGGGGGAGATCCAACTGGAAGGGAAGAGTCAGAATCTGTAGTTACTGGCTCAGATGGATGAAAAAGAGATGCCATGTTTTTGTTTAGCATCAGTACAGGATACAGTACAAGGGCAGGATCTCCCATGCAACAGTTATGACTTCTTAAAGGCAGGGAGACATCTTGGGAGTTTTAAGATGCAATGAGAATAAAAGAAAGGTGTCCCTCACTTTTCCATTCTAGGAATGCTCTCCATGGCAGCCAGCTGCTGTTTTCAAAGACTTTCACACCACTTTGTAATTAACTGTTCTTTAGCCCGCACTAAGTCTATTCTTCTTAATCTATACTAAATCCCACCCTAGAGTTCATGAGTTTAACACAGCTACCAATATTTCTGTCCAGTATGCTGACTCTTGCTTTCTTTCCTTTCAATATAATAGAGATTTACAGTTAAAATCGCTCTGGTTAAAATCGCTCTGGTTTTCTGGTATATATATATATTTTACTGCAGATGCTGAGATTAGTGCTATATCTTTTCTTGCAGGATAAACTAAAATCATCCTTCACCACCCAGGCACCTGCTTAAAGGATAACCTCTAAGCAAGTTGACAGTCATATGCTACAGTCAGGGACTTGATGTCAATGCAAAACCAGCCATACAGAGTGACTTACAAATAAGTAATTTCAGTTCACCTGATCATGTCTATGTTGGGGTTTAATGCTCCCCATCTGCTCACATTCTGTAAAATTATCTTAAGATTCATATAAGTTTGTGGGGATCTCTGCCTAGTAAAGCAAATTCATTCAGGGACAGTTTTACCCATTTTCTTGCATCTGGCCTAGAAGAAGCTGCACGAAAAAGCCAAGAAGTGTCTCTGTATTAGGAAGGAAACATTATTTATCCATTTTACATTCATTTCTCCCGGTGCAAATGAGTCGCAAGACAGCAATGAATGAAGCTGCATATTATTTGATGTGTTTGAAAATATGTCTGATAGGAAACAGTTCCAGGAACTCGTTTGTAGAGTCAGTACATTTCCTTTCCACCTTTTAAATTAAGTGACATGCTTCTCAATTATGAGAAGTAATCAAACGTGCCAATGCAGCAAAACACATTTGCTAAGACAAAGTTAATATATGAAGTATCAGTAAGGCTTACTTGTTTCTTTTAAACAGCCTGCACATAAGAAAATGTTTAACAACAGGACAAAACCAAAACTCTCTGCCATGCATGAACACAATAAGCACTTCAATACCTCTAAGACAAATGAAGAAAATGTAAGAATTTTTGTATTGGCTTTTAATGAGTCTCACTTCATTTCACTTCATCTCACTTCAACATTCGTATTCTGGCAAACAATGAAGGAATGCTTATAGGAACTGATCCCTCTTAATAATACTTGATACACCCTGGTATAATCCCTCTATAGAATAATGCTTTATAGGTAGTCCTTGATTTATGACCACAAATGAAACCAGAATTTTCATTGCTAAGCAAGATGGTTAAGTAATGGTTATTATTAAGGAAAACACTGCAGTTGTTTAGTAAATCATACAGCCATAAAGTGAATCCAGATTCCCCTATTGACTTTGCTGGAAGCCTGCTGGAAAGGTTGCAAATAGTGATCACATGACCCTGGCATGCTGCAACCATTGTAAATGTGAACTGGTTGCCAAGCATCTGACTTTGGATCATGTGACCATGGGGATGTGCAATTTTTTAAAAATTAATTTATAATATAAAATACAAAAATGCAGAAGACAATAGTAGGAAAATAAGGGAAAGAGAAGGGAAGGGAAAAGTATAGGGAAAGGGGGGAAAAAAGAAAGAAAAAGCACTGACTTCTAACTCCCTTTGGTGCAGTAGAATAAGATAATAACAACCTTTTACTTTTACATAATAGTCATTTCTGTAATAGCAAACCTATCTAATCAGTAAACCCCAAAATCAAAGTTGGGGATGTGCAATGGTTGTAAGTCACTTTTTTCAATGCTGTTGTAACTTCAGAAGATCACTAAATGAATGGTTGCAAGTTGAGAACTACCTGCATGCCTTTGCTTTTGAATGTAAGGAAAGGTTGCAGTTCAGTGGCAGACTGTATAATTAATATACAGATGTTCCTAAGTTGCAGCTCAAACGTTTTCAAGTATCAAACATCTGTCTGAAACCTGGAGAGCCGCTTGAGGTCACTGTAGAAATAGTGAGCTCAGATGGTCTGACTTGCTGTGAAGCTGCTCAGATTCCAGCTCAGATCTATCTGCTCAGGACCAAAACAATGAAATTCTAAAATAAACATGTTTATGATATACCTGACCAGGGCTTAGAACTAAGCAAAATTAGGCCTGGTTTGAACAATGATGGAGACACACCAGACACCTAGAAAGCATCTGAAAAGAAGACAGTGTTAGTGAGTGTTCATATTGTTTCCTAGGAAATGACATGGATATGACTGTGTAGTCACCAGGAGAATTATATTTTTTACAGTATTATATGCATGTATACAGACACATACAGATATGATGGGGGACAGAAAGTGGTAGGATTCAGCCAGTTCGCACCACTTTGGGAGAACTGGTTGCTAACTTTCTGAGCAGTTTGGCAAACTGGTTGTTGCAAGAAATCATTAGGGCAGAGAACCGGTTGTTAAATTACTTGAATCCCACCACTGGGGACAGCTGTATGAATATTTGCAAATTAAATGAATAAACATTTAAAACTCAACAGGGCTCACAATAGCTGTGAACTTCCCAAATTTACAGAATTTTGAAGCACTGAGATAAGAAAATCATTAATAGTTACAAAAGCATCTATGTTTTTCATATTGAATACCAAAATGGTCTCTGCTCTTATTCTTTTTTTTTTAATTTGCAGGGGACAGATGCAATTGAAGAGTTATATTAAAAACCTAGAATATTTCCCGTCTGTTTTATATATAACTCTGGTTTACATTCTGCTGTTGAAAATAGGGTACTACAAGAACCAGACATTTGGCAATTTAATCTACAGTCTAGAGCAATTTAGAAATAAAACATCAGGATACAGTTGAGAGAAGGAAAAAACTAAGAGAGGGCAGAACAGAAAATGAGATTTTATTGTTACCACATGCCGTATTTTTCGGAGTATAAGACGGACCTTCCCCCCCCCCCAAAAGAGGGTGAAAATCTGGGTGCGTCTTATACTCCGAATGTAGCCCCACCCAGCTTCTCAAACAGAGGTTTCAGAGGCTGAAAAAAGCATCAGAAACGAAGCTTCAGAAAAAAAGCCTCCAAACAGAGCTTCAGAAAAGCTCTGTTTTGGAGGCTTTCAGAGGCAGGAAAGAAAGTTTTTTCTGAAACAGAGTTTCAGAAGTTTCCGAGGCAGAAAAAAAAGCAAAAAAGAAAAGCAAGGCATAGAGTTCACAACCAAGGAACTTGTTGCTAAAATTCACTTCTGGGAACAGCTGATTGGGGGTATTCCGGGAGGCCGATCCATCTGCCAATCAGCTTTTTTCTTATTTCCCTCCCTAAAAACTAAGGTGCATCTTATACTCCGGTGCATCTTATACTCTGAAAAATACGGGTAACTCTCTTCTTTCTATAATCTATCCTGTCTAATCATCAGAATAAACCACAATAGGCCTTATTGGTCTTTTCCCCATAGTTCTCCGGATAGTATCTCCCACTTCCTGTATGCAGATGCCCCAATATTGTGTACGGAAAAGAAAGGAAGGGAGAGAAAAAGTGGGGCAGGGAAAGAAGATTCACCGAGGTTGCCTCCTCTTCCACACTGAATTTAAAGTTCTGTAATTGTAGAAAATAGTGGCAATTCTAGCTTTAGACAGTGGGCTGCCTATTCGTCCATTAGTTCTGCAATTTGCAGTCCTAACATTATTTGACATTTTTTTTCTTTTTCGCTTTCTGTTTGTAGAGAGCAGAGGGAATGGCCTTGAAGGATGGGAAGTAAAGCTGCTACCAAGGCAAAGGTCAGGTAAGAGGAGCTTAAGCCTGGGCCAAGGAAATAACTTGAGAAACCTTCTCAGGCAAGCTCTTCCTTCGTTCACACGAAGATAAACCAAGGAAGAGGAGGTGGGGTGGAGAGCACATTCAGATTTGCAAAATTCTGCTGCTATGGCTGATATAATAAAAGTAGTTGTGACCCATTTGACCTTAATGTCTTAGTTTGGTTTACTTTGTAGGGCTGAGACTCTTTAAGGTGTAGTAGAGAAATAATAAATGAACCATTGAATATCACTATCCATAGTTTGTGAAATGGGAATCTGAATATTACACAACCCCACAATAGTCACACTGATATATTTTATATGTCCGTATGCTGATAAGAACATCTGCTGCTCATTTGAATATTTACTACTGAGTAAAGCCCAGTTGGTCTGAAAACCTGAAGAATATACGACAAATTAATTTTTGCTTCTTTTTAATTGTCTGTATTTTATTAATTTATTAAATAACATGTTTCTACATACAATTAAGGAAGATAGTAGCAATATATTACTAATTAATAGAAAGCATGTATTGCATTTTTAGTTCATGTGCTTCATTTTAAGTCTAATGTTTAACTGGAAAAACAAATGTATACATCTACTTTAGGTTTTCATGGATGCCTCTGCAAACTCTTTTTGTATATGTAGATAATAATTCTTATTGCTTTACTGGAAGAAAAGGCCACTGTCATTATGTTAAAAGGATTAAGAAATATTTATGGAACCACTGAATGTAATACAAATACATTGAGAGACCTATAAATTAGTTCCATAGAAAGACTTCCGTAGAAAGGTATTACAATTTATTACAAATTACGTTTTCAAGACATTCATTATTTTCAGCCATTATAGGCATCTGCTAATGCCAATGTCCTACATGTTCTTACGCAGAAAAACAACCAATCTATCTATGTATAAAATTTCTGTAGTTTAGGTATTTCATTCTTTCTGTAGCATTCTGTAGTTCTCATATTCCACACTTCTCCCCCCAAATGATTTGAATCATAACCTATTTTTATTCTATTTACAAATAATATTTTCTTTTGGGAATTCATTTAGACGTTTAATTTCATGATATCTAAGCTAACCCATGTACATTCCACAAATCCAATTCCTTCAATAGTTCACTTGCATACTAATTGCTAGGTTTCAGAAAAATAAATATTAGCATTATTTTTCCATAGTTTTTCAAAATATATTCTGTTACATTAGAAGCAAACTGATTTTCAAATTGTAAGTTTCAGATAACAGTGAGTTAAAAACAACTTAGAATGAAAAGGGAAAAAAAATACCTGTGATCATTGCCATTAAAAGACCCCAAGTCGGTATCCTAGCTCCAATCATTTTCCCCCACAGTAGATGTGATTCCTCTATTAGCAATTTCCATGGGACATGCATTTATCCATTTCAAAACGAGGACTTGGAGGGTCTGTTAATATGCTTGTTTTGCCAGTGCAGATTGACAATGCAGCCAGATAAGTAAGCTTAACATAAATCTCATTATGGTGCTTACGCAACAGCTGTGTGTTATATGTTTGGGTGCGATTCCAAGTGTACCTGGATATTAATTTTGGACAATAATTTAGCAGTGATGTACTTTTCTGGGAGGTGTGTCAATAGCTAAGACACTCTCATGTTACACCCCTCCTGCGCAATCTGCATTGGCTACCGGTTGCCCTCTGGGTGAGATTCAAGGTGCTGGTTATTATCTATAAAGCCCTACATGGCTTAGGCCTGGGGTACCTGACGGACCATCTGCGGCCAGCAACAGCTCCCCATCACCCAGTGCGTTCCCACAGGGAGGGCCTCCTTGGGGTGCCGTCAGCCAGGCAGTGTCGTCTGGCGACTCCTAGGGAATGGGCTTTCTCTCTGGGCACACCTACCTTATGGAATCAACTCCCCCTGGAGCTCCGGGTGGCTCCTGACCTGCGCTCTTTCCGCCGTGACCTTAAGACATGGTTATTTCGCCAGGCCGGATTGGACTGAAAGGGCTTTTAAGGAGAATTTTAATGGTTTTAAACATTTTAATGTTGATTTTGTCTGTTTTTTTATTGCTGTGAGCTGCCCTGAGTCCTTTTGGAGAGAGGGTGGCATATAAGCTTAATTAATAAAAATAAATAAATAAATAAATATAATGTTTTTCCAATGCATTGTCAATGCATTCCATCACTAGTCAAATATAGTACTGTTACCTGCTGAAGCTACCTGAACATGCAAAGTGAAAGTAATGGAACACATCTGAAGGCCACTGGCCTGGAAAAGACTGACTTGTTGTACAGGACAGGACATAACTTCTATGTGCTGGCTGGTTAATAAGAGAGATCTTTTCTGAGTAGTTTTTCAAGTGGAGTGACTGCAGTGGAGCTGACGTCAAAGAAACTGCATTGCAAAACTATGAGGTAACACAGTGGTTCTCAAGCTTTTCTTCATCGCTTTTAAATACTTTTTGTGGCCACGAACCCCCAAGACTTAGCTGAAGTTTTAAATCTTAACATTTTTTCAAGCCTTCACGGACCCCCTGTGACAACACTGTGGCCCCCCCAGGGGTCTGCGGACCTCAGGTTGAGAACCCCTGATGTAACAGATTCATTAGGGGAGGAGAATTATGCACAGAATTCTACTGAATTGCAGAGTAAGATGATCACGGTAATATACATCATTTCTGTAGTGATGCCATTTGTATTATTTTATATAATATGTGTGATGGCACTTTTCTGTAAACAATGTGTCACTTGCATGATGCTATATTACATGATGCAAACTGCTATGGAAATGTAGCCCACTGCTTGTGGAATCTGGTATATTAAGGCAGGAGTTGGCAAACTACAGTCTGCGGGCCAGATGCGGTCTATCACCAATTTTTATACAGCATAGAAGCCAAGGCTGGGAGGGCAGGTAAGCAAATAGGCAGCTGAGCTCTCAGGACAAGGGGTAGGGCATATGGCTGGGAATATAGTGAACTGGTGGGATGGCCTATCAGCAGCAACCTTGCTGGTGGTCAGTGTGATCCAATGGTTGCTATGTTCCTCACCCAGCAGACCTGTATCCATTGCAAAAATTTTGCCAACCCCCTGAAAATCTGGAAACTCAAGATTTCATTGTATACTCTGTAATGGTTTTCTAGACTCTTTGGATCCTGAGTTTAGAGCAGTATTGCTCTTAAAAAATTGTCTTATTAAAAACATATTGTGGGAACAGACACAGCTGCTATGAAGCATCTTTTGAAACTGGATCCAAAGATCTATATTGCCTTATAAAATAAATGATATTTAGACATTGCCAGTTCTTGTTTCTAGTGTGGCCTAGAGTAAAATGCAAGTGTATTTGCATGCTTCTAAATAAGCGGTAGTTTTACAGAGGCTTATTGTTAAGAAAGTGAGCACAGGTTTTTAGTATTATAATCCAGTTAGGATTATAGGGAGTTGCCTTTTATAGAATCTGTCTAGTTTGACTGGCAACTCCAGAAATTTTTCTTGTTCTGTTTAGGTCCATGCAAACCTACTGCTTTATCAGTAGCTAAGATCCTTTTATATTTTTGCTGTTTTAGCTTCTATAAACCCCTGGAAACAGATGTGTGTAAATAGTTTGTTTAAAAGTATAGTTTGGAGAGGAAAAATAAGCAAAGGGGCACTCTGATAAATTAATCCCATGAAAGTAGATTCTATTGAACTCAATAGGAATGACTTTAAAAACACTCCTCCTACACACACAGAAAGTATTTCACTGTAATTTCCTACACAATTTTAGCACCTTATACCTTATATGTTCCTTTTTGAAAATATAATGAATAAGCAACAGCATACTTTAAGGCTCAGTATATTCAAAGACTTGTTCATTCTGAAGTGCTACATCAAATTTTATTGAATAATCATGAAAATTCAGATGTTACCACATCTGTCACTAATTGTCAAGTGATAATTGCTCTTTGCTGAAAAAAAGGAAATGAACTTTCATGGGGGCTGGAGAAAAGTCGAGTGAGCAAGGAAGTAAATCAGTCAGGCTAAAATAATAATAATTAACCCTTATATTTCAGGGCATAAGCATACAATTTTCTATTAGAATCAGCAATCATTTCCCAACCGTTTACCTCAACTGCTGGATGGAAGGAAAAACATATACACGGTACACTGTCAAAAACAGACCCATTATGATGGTTACATTGATTGCTTTATTAAAAAGAAAATATATAGAACATATCTAATTTTGTTTTCATTGGAAACCGCTTCTGGATTTTATGCTTCTGGTGGGAATGAAAAACTTTGATTTTGCTGATTAGATAAGTTTGTTGTTATAGAAATGGCAAGTATATATTATTGTCTAAAAGTAAAAAATGGAGGCTGTGATGTTATTAGCTTCTACTGTCAGAAGTCAATACCTTTCCCCCCACCTTTGACCCCCCCCACTTTCTCCTTTCCCCCTTTTCCTCCCCTAGTTTCTCATTATTTTCATTTTCTTTGCATTTTATATTCTGATAAACTGATAAAGATTTCAGAAGTAATAAAACAGACCCGTTATGAAAAAGCGTGTGAGCATGTGTGCATTTGTCTATATATTTTGAGAGAGATTAGGAAATGTGCCTGTGGAAATCCACACATACTTGTGAAAAAAGTACAGGCAGATTTCCATTGGAACATTTTTTTTAATGCATGGAGGAACTGTTGGAAATAGAGCTGGGAAAACAATAAAGTCAGGAGAAACATATACCTATTTAACGTCAGGCCTACACTTCAGAAGCTATATATTTCTTTTATTATACTTTAAGCTAGATATCCCGTTTTAACTGTCTTGTATTTGACCATAAGCAATCCAATTAGAATAGAATTGCTCATCACATTGTGCTTGTTGTTGTGCCTAGCATAATATAAGAGTATTTTTTTTTCTGTGGAATGGGTTCTGGTTCTGTGGAATGCTGCTAGATTCATTGGGAATCTACTACTTAGTCCATAGAATTGCTACTTTAGCCTGAAATGCCATGAGTTTTTTTTTAAACCTAGGCCTGAGCCCCATTAAATTTAACACGATTTCATTCTGAATGATGACGCAGATGCTTGAGATAATAGTCTCTTACTCGATATATGTTTATAGCTTTACAAGTTTAAATGCTAGGAACACATCAGGAATGAGGAGATTAAGCTGTGGATTTTCTCACAATGGTGGGATTGTGGGGAGAGAGCTGCCTTTTCATAGAATGGCTGTCACAAGTTTGTGATGTTATAAAAGCCAGTTTGGTCTAGTGGTTAAGGCACCAGGTTAGAAAGCAGGAGAATGTGAGTCCAAATTCTGCCTTAGCCATCAGAGCCAGCTGGTGACTCTCTCTCAGCCCAACTCGCTGCACAGAGTTGTTGTGGGGAAAATAGGAGGAGGAAGGTGTATTGAATATGTTCGCTTTGAATTATTTGTAAAAATAATAAAGGTGGGACATAAATAATTAAAAATAAGTAAATAAGTATGGTTTGTAACGAAAGACTTATTGACCAGGTGACTAATTAGAGAGGTTGCTTTTTATCATCCTCTGCAACTTTCCATGATGCTTCCTATCACCTCAGCTTACATTTTTGCTTTAAGCTATATGTATTTGAGAATCAATTCAGTGTAGTGGTCAAGGCACCAGGTTAGAAACAAGGAAATTATGAGTTCTAATCCTAATTTAGGCATATCTCTCTCTCTCTCTCTCTCTCTCTCTCTCTCTCTCTCTCTCTCTCTCTCTGTGTGTGTGTGTGTGTGTGTATCTTTTTTATTTTAACATGCCTCTGCAGGTTAAAAATGGACTAGAAACAATATTGAAGTCTGGTGCTTTCTGTTGTGGCAGCATGCCAGCTTCCCATTTATTTTCAAATTACACTAAATTGTACTTGATGGTCATCAACAGGCATCTTTAGATATATCTGGTGTTGAAGGAGACCATATTGCCTGCTGCAAGTTATGTTTATAAGAAGACTCCTAATTAACATAAGCTTACATATCCAGAATTTGGGTTGCTTCTTCCTCATGGAAGACTCTTGTACTATTAATCAGTGTGCCACCCCTAAAAATTCATGATGTAACAAGAATTAAAGTGAAATATACATTTTAAAGAACAGACACAACACAACAGAAAAAGGGCAGAATCATTAAGAAATGTGGGGGGAAAGCAATGTGTGAATTTGAAGTTAAGTCAACTCAGAATTTAGTTCTTTATCTAAAAGAACTAAAAAGTAGTTCTTTTAGAAAAAGTAAGACAAATGGGCTGCTTTAATTTTGTTTTCTTAGATGAGTGTACTTATTTATTTAATTTGTCTGTATTGCTTCTCATATATCTCAGAAAAGTTTACAATTAATGACAATGCAAAATAAAAAATATGTTATACATTAATGTCATATGTTAATGTTAAAACAGTCACTACTGGCATTTCATCTATTTTGTTGACAGTCCCGATAAACTTGACATTGTTTCACTCTGAATTTCTTAATGTATTTCTGACTGTGTGATGGCATAAAGTTATTTTGGAATTGAATTGCAGTCATGGCTACAACTGGAATAAATTGCTTACATGGTGGGATTCTCCCTTTTCTTCTGTCCTGTTGTCACTTCCTGCTGTTAGCCACATCTGGCCAAACATTTGCCACATCATCCACATCCCAACATTTCAGAGTATATTAGGAGGATGGGTTAGGATTCAGAGAAAATGAAGCAATTTGAACTCTCAAAGATATTTGTATAGCGGAATGTAAAGATAATGGTTGGTGAAAATATGCAGGAGCAGTTAAGAGAAAATAAAATATAAAATATAACTTAGTCCTGGGAAAGGGATTCACGACATGACAGAGAAATTCAAAATAACCTTGCTTTGTTTGATACAGTGACTTTTGTTTGCTTTCGTGAGATGTCTAAGCTCAAAATCCATTGGAATGAAGATCTTGTACCAAGATTGGTAAGAAAATTCATTTTCACTCCTGAAAACACTTAAGGTTTTAAAGCATGCTCACTTGCATGCAATTGAATACAATTACACAGAGGGCTTGGGCAACATCCAATCTGCTGTGAAAAGGTCTGTGTATCTTGTCGCTTGTTGGCTGTTTCTTGTTCACTCTAATTGAGATAGGCATGTACATCCATTGTGCTGTCTAGTGTGAAACTGCTCCTACCTTTAAATCTTGCCCAGGGATACAGCAGCTGGAGAAAACAGTTCAGTGGTTTGTGAGAATTGTGTATTGCAGAAGTGCAATGTGTATATATAATATGTAAAACTGGCTAGGTTTACATAATCTCATTGTCAAATCATGTTATAATATAGTCTAAGAGCTAGCAAGGTAGAAAGTGATAGTTTTAATAGGGATGGACTAGTTGAAAAAAGAGAGCAGTATTTGGAGTAGCATTGAAGATGGTCTGAATGTCATTCATCTGGAATGAACCACTATCTTAGTTTGGATATGTGTATATAATATATTTTGGAATGAGGTAAGAAGGTCTGAAGGATATCTAAACAACTCCATGAAACGTAAACCTTAATATGATTAGAGATGCAATAGGTATGATTTAACTAAATTATGTGAACCCTGCCTTAGACACTTCATCTGCAAAATTTTTGCAATCTAAATTTGCTGTTTCAGGATGTCTCAAATTTAGGTCAAATGTTATTCACATAATAGTTGGTGAGTAGTCAAAGCAACTGTAGATTTTCTAAAAATATAGTCATTTTTAAATTAATATTTAATTATTCAGAAATCCTTAATTTGACTGCATCGTTGGGTTGGAACCAACTGTATCATTGGATATTATGGATTTTTCCCCCTGTTGAATAATATGGAATGGATCAATCATTGCAGTTATTGGATGATGAACCAGGTGGTATCTTTCCTTCAACAAATTCAAGAAAAAAGAATTAGGGTTTTTCCATACACTGTGGGAGCCCTTTGAATTAGTGTCTAATTGCTATAATTGAGTTTCATAAATAAGCTCACAACAGCAATACAAGAGTCTTTTATAAAACATCCAGATTGAGGTGTGTTAACAGATACTGGAGAATGTATATTTGAACTGGCAATGTCATCTCAATTATCTTTTTACCTAGGTGATCTCCTTTGGCATGTCAGTTCCTAATTGTAGAGTATTCACAGATAAATAAAAATGTGAACGGTAATGCATATTTATACTTCACTCATCAACTCTAACCCTGATGCAAATATGCAACTGACTATAGGATATTTTATCTGTTTTTCATTTATAGATAACTTTCTGGTTGCTTTCAGGAACAGAAGAAGGGTAAATTCTGATTGTTATTAAACATGTTTAATATATATTAAGGCTTCTGCAAATTCTTCCCCCTAGAAATGAGTAGCATTTCATATTTCATCTTAAACCTTCTTAGAGCTATTTCCTATTTTTCTTGATACCACCTGAAATTTCCATTTCTGTCCTTATTAATAGTATTTTTTTCTTTTTTTCCCATTTGGATATTCTCTCCAAAAAACATATCAGAAAAGTAACATGTTGAAGCAGCTGAAATGGAAGCACAGATATTTCCAATGGGAACAATTTATATTATCAGCTGGTATTCAGTGATTATGTACAGAGAATCATTTGGGTGAAAAGATAATATGGGTGACAAAATGCACATTTTTTCATATATCTTAACATACCTTAATCTTAGTGACATACTTGCATCAGGACTGGTTATGTATTCCTAATTGAGAACCTGTGCATGAACAAAACTAGACATAATGACCAGCTTCCTTGCTTTTCTTAATACCTCTCAGCTTCACTGTCGTGCCCTTACCCAATCCATTCTCTTGCCATATTCCTTAAACTAGCTACATTGAAGGAAAGGACTGGAAATGGTCCAGATAAAAGAGATTTTAAAATTATTTTCAGTTTTCTCCCTGAAATGTAATTTCCCCAAAATCTGAATGCTGAGATCTGTATAAATCAGGGCTGTCAAACTCCTGGCCTGTGAGCTGGATGCCTCACGTGCTGGCCACGCCCGGTTTAGCAAAGGGGAAAAAAGTCCCAATACGTCATGTGACACCGCCGTACCAATGTGAGTTTGACGCCCCTGGTATAAATGATACCCAAAGGGGGGGGGGAACTATAATTTGCATTGTGCTGTCATAAAAAGTTCTTTGAATTATTTATTTTATATTTCAGCTGCATGGAAATAGTCAAGGAGCTAAATAGACATGAAACTGTGGTAGCCTAAAAGTATACTGGATGCAAAAGAAACAGTGGTGGGTTGCTCCTGGTTCTATCCGGTTCTTGCAAACTGGTAATAAAAGCAGCGGGAGGCTCCGCCCATCTGCCCGGATATTATAATGGACATGCTGCGCTTGCGCAGAAGCACGCACGCTCCTGTTGCGAACCGGTCGTAAAGGTAAGTAGAACCCACCACTGAAAAGAAGGCTTAAATAGTATCTGTATCTGTCTCCCTCCTTAGCTCTTGTAGATTTTCCTTCCTTTGGGGCAGAAATGAAACACCAGGATCCTGCGCGCTTCCCGAAAGCACAAATCTGGCTTTTCATAGACACACTGCACTGTCAGTTGGTAAGCTGCATCCATAATGCAATGACAGTGAGTTACTCCTCATCTGTTCACTATTTTGGCTATGATGGAAAGCAGGGCTTCTGAAAAGGAGCCCAGGTGCATTTACGCTTTACTACAGGAGTTGTATTTTTCTTGCTAATACAATAAAAAAATAAGGATCTTTCCTCTTAGCAAAAGATATAGGAGGCAGCACCGAAGGAAAGAGAGCCTAGGATGCTATTATTGGAAAACGAAAGCAGCATGTTTACATCTCACCTGATAACTGACATACCAAGAGGATAAGGGGGAGGGAGCAAGAAGCAGATCCAGAGGAAGGAAGGTATGAGCTGGAGAAATATATGCATATATCACAGCTTGTACAGTAGCTTTATCCAAGGCAATTCAGCCCAGCAACCAGTGGATTATAAAAGACTATATCTGCATGGAAAAACCTCAATGCTTTTAGATAACCAATTCCAGGTTTCCAACAGTTAGGTAAATGAGTGGATAAATTATAAAAACATAAAGGCAGGTGAAGAATGTTCTAATGCAATAAAGCTTAGTTAAGCTTGGAATTCTGTGTGCTTATAGCTTACTAAAGGACCCTAGCTGCTTCTCTAATTGGCACCTATGAATTTTTAAAGAAAAATTAGGGAAAGAAGTCCCACTGAGTCTTTTGCATGTGATTTTCCAAAATAAATCCTGTGAAAAAGTAGCTTCTTTTGAGATACACTTGCTGGCTGGTTGATCAAAGCAAGTGGGAAATTTGAATTTGTGGTCAAAGAGGAGACAGAAAAGAAAGGAGAAAAATGATAAACTAGTGGGACTTTTCAACCATAAAAGGCCAGTTATATTTAGAGAGAAAATTCCATAATGCCACTTTAAATGGTAGATGGAACAAGAAACCAGCATTCTATAATGAGACACTACTAGCAGTTTCTCCTGGGTAGATAGAAATGATTGGGTCAATTCCATTGTGAGAATGCAGTTCTGCAGATAACTAGGCATCAAGGTATGTAGGATTTTATAGGTTAATAACAGCAGCTTAAATTAGAGCCTAGTGGTAGGGTAGGGTTTGAAAATGCCACTCAGAGGACAGACCATGGCACTCTGTATTAGCTACAGCTTCCAAACTATCTTCAAAGATAGCCTAATATAGAAGGCATTGTGGTAGTCTAATTAGGTAGTAATGAGGGCACGAGTCACTGTAGCAAATGTTCTCACCCAGATAGGGTCTTTACTGGTACCCCAGCCAAAACTGTGAAACAACTCCCAGTCCATTGCCTACATCTGCTGCTGTAGCAGGAGTTGAGAGTCCAAGTTATGGATTTGCTCCTTCAGGAGTAGTCGAGAGATACCACCGGCCAGACAGAAAATCCTGTTGGATAAAGAGTAACTCCATCTTTCTAGGATTTAGATTAAATGTGTTCTCTCCCTTCCATATACTCACATTTCCCAAGCATTGAGGCAGGACTTTAATGGCATCACCATTTGGCCTGGGGCAGCAATGTATCCTAAGCATATTGATGGTACTGAACCTCAAATTTGGAGCCTTCATATCAATGTTAAATAGGAAAGAGTAGATACCAGGCTGATCTTTCATTCCTTTACCACCCACTGGAGCTACCTACTGAAGGATTGAAACGAAACACAGTGATTCCAATTCTTAACTCCTGCAGGCAATCCAACTCAATTGTACCAAAAGGTGCTGAGGTCTAAAAGAATCAGGATGGGTAGGCACTTCCCCCATCCAGATCGTGACAGAATTAAGTTATTAGTGCAACCAGTACCAGCTTCATTTCATGTCTGGACTTGGAGAGCATTCAGATAATCCATTTTTTGTGCCCCTAGAATATTTCTTATGAGGATGGAACGTTTTAAACTACCTGATATTCAGTTGAAGTATTGGGCTTTTACTGGAGCATCTTAAGTTTAAGTTTAAGTTTATTTATTTGTCAAGCATATATAAGATAACAGGTAAAAGTATAAACATAATTTGAATACATGAAAAGTAAAAGGAATATTAGGACAGGGTCAGTAGGCACGCTGGTGCACTTATGCATGCCCCTTACAGACCTCTTAGGAATGGGGTAAGGTCTACAGTAGACAGTTTAAGGTTAAAGTTTTGGGGGTTTGGGGAAGAAACTACAGAGTCAGGTAGTGCATTCCAGGCATTAACCACTCTGTTACTGAAGTCATATTTTCTGCAATTGAGTTTGGAACAGAGGGATGGGGAATGACACTATTACTTTCTCTTTGGGCCCAATTGAAGAGTAAATGTGGTTTAAGTTCTGATGTTTTAATCTAGATATACTAAACTTGCTTTGAAAGCTAATAGGTATATTTGGTAATAAATGGTTATATGTTGAACCCGAATCACACAAGAAGCTGACAAATATAATCCAGATTTGAAAATAACGAGGAAGATGTTCTGTTAGAATGCTTTGGCTAAACAAATAATTAATACTGTACTTGAAGTCAATTGATTTAATGGCTCTTTAAAGACTTTGAGTGTTTGCAGAGTATCCCAAATATATGCTTGGCAATTTAATACAACCGAAATATGTATCAACAGTGTGGCTGATGGTTCAACAATTTCTGAGGTACCTGCAATTCTGGCTTCTTTAAGAAATGCTGTGCTTGAATAGTAACAAACAACTCACTTTTATAAGATATTAAAAGGTGAAATGCAAACATCTGTTTTATATTTGACCAGTGGAAGGAAGAATTGGAATACCCTCCAGATTTTTTTTAAAAAAAACCATGAAATATACTTCCAAAGACTAAAAATGAAATCGATTCATCAGAAAATATTATTTCAGATATACTGGGTCCTTCAAAGAATATTTACAAAGGAGGGTCATTCCTTTTTTTTTTATGGTGGCAGCTTAAGAAATTTGAAATTTTTTTAAAAAACTCATAACTTAGACTTGCCCTATTTTACTGTAATATTTCTTTTGTTTTCAGATATATATATATGTTAAGATAATTTTAGGAAGAAATATTAAATTTAATGAGCTCAGTGTGAAACGGAGTTCTATTTTTAAAACATGGAATTTGTTATCATAGTTTAGGCTTGAGGTACAGTAGAAAGGATAGTTTTACACTTTCCTGGTTTTAAGGAATAGATCTAGGCTTGTTGTCTGTTTTTGAAAAAGTATTTGTGTTGTAAAAGTGAGAAAATAGATACATATGGTCTAGATTTACTGATAAGCTTAAATTGATTCCGTATATGTATTTATACCTATTATATATGGATCTTTCTGTTAATTAGGCTTTCGCATTTCTCTGACATATGCATCTCCAATATATTGTAATTAAATGGTTTGCCAGATCTGTTCTCTTCACATTACTGCAGCATGATGAAATTGAACACTTTGCAGATTATAAACTTAACTCTTTATCAACTCAGTATAAATGCCTCAAAGCCATATAATAGCTGCAAATGATTTTTAAAAGAGCAAATAAGCTAACTGCCCCTAATTTTAGGGGGAGTCTCTAGGCAATTTACTTCTGTCCCTCTAATCTCATTCCAGATAAGGTAGGTCTGACGGTTTAAATCAGTGTTTTTTAACTTCAGCTACTTGAAGGCATGTGGACTTCAATTCCCAGAATTCCTCTGCCAATATGAATGAGTTTAAATGAATTCTGTTATCAGCTGTTTGCACAGGAAGATGTGTCAGACTTAAGTTTGGGGTTTTCAGTTCCTTCTAACCACTAGATAGCACTGTATAATTTGCTTTTGTTTATGGAAATAGTGTGATATTTCTGTATTGATCTACCTAGGCACTTGGATTCCTAATCTTTTGTATTTCTGGGCCTAAGGAACCACTATTCTCTTTGTTCCATAACAGGAACAAAGACTGTAATGTAATGCTCACATTTGGGGACAGACATGAATGCCAAACTTCACAATTTTCAATAACTAGCTTAAGTTTTAGAATTTCTCCTGTTTCATTTCCTTTTTATTATTGTTTTATATGACACTGTGTCTGAAGAAAAATCCATGCAAACCTGAACACTTGCACACCTGTTTGTGTTAATTTGGTTGACTGTAATATATACAGTAAATCTCCTGTTTCTGACTGCCTACTGTGTTTCCCTGAAAATAAGACCCTGTGTTATATTTTTTTGAACCCCGAAATAAGTGCTTGGCCTTATTTTCAGGGAGGTCTTATTATTTTGGGGCATGTGGAGCAAGACGGGGCTCCTCTTGCCGTCTTACCTGATTTCCAGCTCTGCTTCCCTAACCCTAACCAGAGGAAATGGCAGGGACCAGCTGCACATGCGTTCAAATATTTGGGGGAGGCTTATTTTCATGGAGGGCTTATTTTTGGAGGTGGGGGCTTATTATAGCACATGCGCTCAAAAGCCCGATTGGGCTTATTATCTGGGGAGATCTTATTTTTGGAGAAACACGGTAGAAATGTAGTAATAAATAAGTAATGAAGATATTATACGGCGTATATCTTGGAGAGAGTAATACTGTCATGGGCAACAATCTATGGTGTGTTGGGCCCCAAGAATTTAGGCTTAAAATACCTGGGCTAAATGATCACTAGATGGCAACTAAGATGTGCAGAAAGCTAATTTTTGGCTGTTATCTTATGATCAACATGAGTAGGTGGTTCATTTTATCCAATCTCAGAAGCTAAGCAAGATCAGGCTTGGTTAGTCAAGCTCAACATTATGCAGACTTGTACTACTGTTGTCAGGCCAAAATATGCAACTGTGTGGAACATCTAGTCCAGGCCTTAGGAATGAGGAAGAAAAGAGTAAATTGTTAAGGTAGGGGGTGGGTGGGATTCAGAAAAAGATTCCTTGGTCCTAAGGAAGATGAATCTGTGGGAAATAAACTCTAAGTAACACTGCCTAGATATTGTGTGTTATAAGATGGCCATAAAGAATCTCTGACAGGCTTTCAAAGTTTTTTTATTCTCACCTCAATCGCACAACTGTTCAAACATCCGCTATTTCCACATACACACACATATGCACACAACATTATTCTTTGATTTTTGCTTTCATTGTGAACCTAGTAATTACCAACCTGTGTCTCCTTTTTCATTTTCATGGGAAGCAATTGGGCTCGAAGAAATGTTATCATATAATGTCTATGTGTATTTATCCCTATAGGATTGCCGTAGTATTATTTGCCCTTATTATTTTCTTTACTCCTTGCTATTATTATTGTTATGATTATTATTCTGTTGCATGTACACTGAGAGTTTCTGTACCAGAGGTAAATTCCTTGTGTGTCCAATCACACTTGGCCAAATAAAGTATTCAATTCAATCCAATCCAATCCATTCCAATCACATTTATGTAGTGATTAATATATAATTGCTGCCATCTCAGTCCCTTCTCCCTTTCTTTCTTATATAAAGGGTTTCATTTGTAGACTCTATTTTAGCAATGATAATGGCCAAAGGGCAGCTTCAGCCCAACCCTTAGAAATTGCACTCAACAATGCAAACATAGATTTTAGGAGGCATAAATCAAATTTTCAAATTTTGAAACATTTCTTTAGATCCATAACTACTAGAAACATATTTTTTAAAGAAGGAACAAAACACTTCAAATTTTTGGAAATTTGTGTCCTAAAGTTAGAAAAAAATTACTTTTGTGTTTTTGTGGAATTATATAATACGTATAAACTGTCTATCTCCTAGTACACAAGAGCTAATGAATGAAAACTAGGATTTAGCAAAATGAATTATTGGTATAGATGCATGCAAGTTTCTCAATAATTCCCATTTTTTGAATGAAGTTTAAGCGATTCAAAGAGCACACTTTGTCAGAATTTACTCAAAATCAAAACAGATCCAATGAAAATCAACAGCAAAAAGAAAAAAAAGACTAAAAAATAGTCAGGCTCTTGCATATGCAGTTTAAGTTTTTCGTAATAAGGATGTGATGGATTAAACAAAGGCTTTAACACGATGGCAGAAAGACAAATCTTAAGATCTATTTTGAACTTCTCCAAATGCTTTTTCAAGATCAAAGAGTTTTGGAAAGAGGGAAAAGTGCTTTAAAATGCTAATTCTTTCTTTCTTTCTTTTTGAAATACTTGGGAAGTGCCAAGAATTTCCATGATGTTCTTTAGAGGCTAACATATTATAATGCAATCAAAAGTAAGACTCACTTAGTTCAATTAATGTTATTGATAGGTAAGTGTATATAGGGGTGCAGTCTTAATCCTATAATTCTGATCTTTGTGTCCATATATGTGGACTTTTTATACAGTCTAGAGAACAATTTCTCCCACATAAAATATATACTGATCTTTCCGTTTAAGCAATAAAGATCTGTAGTTTCAGCTATGTGTGAAATAAGATCTGCTAACCTATAGAACAGTTTTTATACATTTCATTTTATGGAATAGTCTGCTGGGTTTTTCTCAGAGAAGCCTATCAGGAACATGCCTACCATTCATTTGTCTACCATTTACTTAATGAAAAATAATGAAGCTTTTTAACTAATTGGCCATTGCCTTTCAAGTAGTAGCTCAAATCATTAGGATTCATTAATCTTTTGGAACTCTGGGGTAGAGGTGAGTAAACATAAAGAAATCTTGCTTGTTAGAAGCTTGGGAATTCTTGAACTAGGTAGATCATCAATTCTATATGAAGCTCTCAGAAGTCTGTTCTGCATAAAATGAACCTGCAGTAAAACTAGACAACATGCACCTTTTCATCTGGCATGGATTGTGTTCTGAGCTGTGCACACGACTTAGTTTGTGCCTTTAAATATATATATATATATATATATATATATT
>WNWU01000004.1:54627662-54639086 GCA_012654045.1 Ptyas mucosa
AAAAAAAAAGAAAAAAGAATCCTGAAGAAATACTGTATATAGCATTCCTCAAATGATTTCAATAAAAAAAAAGAACTGAACAAACAATGTGATTATTATAAACACAGTGAACCTTGTTAAAGAATGAACCATTGGCATACTTCTCTTTTCATATACGATTGTTTAAAATGTAAGCAATTTAATAGAATGGCATATTCCTGAAGATTCTTGTCTTAAACATTTACAAATATTATGATAAAAGTGATTTTCAGTGAAAATATTTGTGGGCCTACAAACTGAATTAATTAACTGATAGGTTTTGGAAAGAGATGTGCTGTTCACTAGCAATGATTGTCACCCAACAAAATCCTCTGTTGCCCCATTTAACATCCCTTTCCTTGGTTGGTCTTTGGTGAAAGATTGAATTCTTTTCTAAGATGAAATTTTGAGTGTATTTCAGCGTGATATTTAAGCTATACCTGGATATTTTTCCTAACTGCATTTTCATTTCAATTCCAAAACACTTTTTTGTAGAAAGAACTCCTGAGTAGTATATATGGCATACAGACTTAATTCAGTTTACATCCTTTAAAAAACCTTCAGTTTGAAGTTTTGAGTGCATAGAAACCTATCAGTTAATTAAGTCAATTTCCAATACTAAGCAAATGAACCACATCTCAAATAAATAAACATATTAAATTACATCTTGATTTAAGACAGCAGAAAATGTTTGGGGGAATTTTGCTATTTCCAAGTGTTTGGAAAATATTCCTCTGTAGGAAGTAGCTAATATGCCATAGATACCCATTACCAATATTGTACTCACAGAGAATTAAGTATACATCACTATGTGTGATAGCCACCCCTAAGGGAAATTTTCTTATCAATCGTATACATAGAAATATTTGTTTCATGCACATCACTTTGTATTATAGTCTCTTCTACGGAAGTATCGTTTGAAGTAATGAAACAACTCTCAGTCATTATATTTGTTGTCCACCAGGGGGAACCTTTTGATTATAACACAAGTGTAGTGCACCGAATTGACAGACCTAGAGGCTCACCTGTGAATCCAGAAGGACAGTTGCACACATAACCTGATGCTTTATGGTAGATAAACACTGAGGGCAGTTCTGGAATTTTTTCCATACCAATTTGGCCATGACAATTCCACGCACTCACTCCCACAGAGACTTGGATTATTGCTACATTCGTTGATGTCTATTTCACAGTGAGAACCTATATACCCTGTGGCATTGAAAACAACAAAAAGAATTGTAAATTATTGCCCTTATTTCTGATTGGGAGTTCTAGTGGTAATTTAGGAAGCAACAATGTGAATGTATTAGAGCATATGTGAAGGGAGGGTCAAGGAAGAGTTAAGAAAAGAAGAAAATAAATTAGTTCTATATGCATTTGTGATACAATGTGAGTATGCCATAATTGCAGTGGTGAAATCCAAATTTTTTTACTACTGGTTCTGTGGGTGTGTCTTGGTGGGTGTGGTGTGGCTTGGTGGGCGTAGCAGGGGAGGCATACTGCAAAATCTCCATTCCCACCCCACTCCAGGGGAAGGATACTGCAAAATCCCCATTCCCTCCCCACTCCTGGGGGAAGGATATTGCAAAATCTCCATTCCCACCCCACTCTGGGGCCAGCCAGAGGTGGTATTTGTTGGTTCTCTGAACTGCTCAAAATTTCTGCTACTGGTTCTCCAGAACCTGTCAGAACCTGCTGGATTTCACTACTAGATGGAAATATGTCACATACGAAGGACATTTCCTTATGGCACCAGAACTTTGAATGGCACCCAAAAACCTACTAGCATACAATGCAGTACTAGCAACAAAGATACAATATAATATCTTTACAGCACCCAGTACCAGCTAATAGACAGGTTGCTGAATTTTGTACCAACAGTATAATCTCCAAGTGGTTCTCAAAGGTTGTCCCAGGTGGAGAGTGTTGCAGTAGCCCAAATGAGTAGTCATCAGGACATAATAACAAGTGCATGCAAGATCCACCAACCCAACTCCAGATAAAGCTGCAATTGACATGCCAGTTGAGTTTCCCCTGCCCATTCAGCAGGAGTCCAGAAAGAGCACCCACACAATCCGGTCATGCAATTGCTCCCCAAGGAAGTAGTAGGCTATTCTATCTTGCTTAGGTTCCATGATTTCAGTAACATCACCTACTCAGCCTGGGTAGGCAATGTATAATATGATGTCCTCTATTGACAATATTGCTTCCCAACTAATGGATGACCACTCCTAGCAGCTCCATGAAGATGCTATTGAAGCGGTGTTCTAATATCTAAGGGGCTGCCATAAGGAAGAGGGTTCAATCTATTCTCCAAGGCACCTGAAGGCAGAACAAGGAGCAATGGATGGAAACTAATCAAGGAGAGAACCAACCTATTTATTGTTCCTTGGTCATCCTACACAGCAGATAGTTTGCTTCTTTTTTATAGTGCTTACTAAGGAGGGAGGCAGGGCTGTTTAAAGTCGAACTAGGTGCATGGTCCTTTATCACAGCACATTGGTGGAAATTACTGTTATTTTCTCAAGTTTGGGTTCTTTCCTTATTGAGAACAAGCACCCCCCCCCCAAAAGAAATCCCTACAGAGCCAGAAAACTACTGATTCAGCAATTGAAACAAGCCAATATCATGGGGATAGTAAATCTGGAGCCCCAAATTGAAACAGGAGTGTACTTGGTGGGCCCCTAAGCTAAACATCATGTTTTACAAATCACAGTTTGCAGTGTTATTATATTAACCCAATACTACAAGACAAAATCTCAAGCATATTACAAGTTAGAGTGATATCTGTAGGAGAAGCAATAGCAGAACCTAAGTTAAAAGAAGAATCAGCCTAGAATCCCTATGTAGCTGCAACAAACTAACTAGGTGCTGATGGTTAGTTGAGAAGATTCCTGTGCATAAGCTTTCAAAAAGAAATCTATTTAATTGAAGATTTACACATGGACCTGATCTTTCGTGCCTGACAATATCTGAATGTGGCCTGAATACAGTCAGAACAGTCTGATTACAGAACATTCAAACCTACTAGTATTCCATACACATATTTCTGTTCCCTCTTCCTTAATGTGCACTATTCCTGATTACAGGAAGGGAAGGCAGAAATGCAATGCAGTTAGAACACAACCCTAAAATTAATCTTAAGACCTCAAAGAACAGCCTCCCATATTTGTTTTACAACTACCCCAAGTGACTTCCAGTGGGATTGATGCTACTTATTGCAGCAACCTTTTCTTCTTCCTACCCTGTTTCCCCCAAAATAAGACATCCCCTGATAATAAGCCCAATCGGGCTTTTGAGCGCATGGCAATAAGACCAAGCGCTTATTTCAGGGTTCAAAAAAATATAAAACAGGGTCTTATTTTCAGGGAAACACGGTACATTTAGAATCATTTTACAATTTCAGACGCTCTTTTATATGCAGTTAAGAAATACAATGTTCTTTTTAACCTAACATGGTGTCCTTTTTTCAATTAATCCAAGTAATTAATACATCCACAAATTGCTTACTGGAAAGACAATTGGGGCCAAGTTCTAAAATTAGTGAGAGAATCACAGGAATTCTATGAAGGTGCCAGAAAGAAGGAAGGGGAGGAGGTGTTTAAAATCAAGTTTTTATTTTTTGGTTTTTTGATTTTTAAACGCAACCTTATCACCCTAAATAGTAAAAGGCTAAGAATTATTTATTTATTTTATTTTATTTATTATAATTTGTCAAACAGAAACAAAAACAAGAATAATATAAAATAACAGGGACAATAGGCACGTTAGTATGCTTATGCACACACACCTCTATGGACCTCTTAAGTATGAAGTGAGGTCCACAGAAGTCAATTTGTGACTAAGACTGAAAATTTGTAGCTGAGACTACTGAATCAGGTAGAGCATTCTAGAGTTTGAGAACTCTATTACAAAAATCGTATTTTTTTACAATCCCATTTAGAATGATTTACATTGAGTTTAAAGCAGTTGTTCGCGCGCATATTATTGTGATTAAAACAGAAAAAAAATCATTTACAGGTAAAACATTACTACGTACAATTTTGTATGCAATACCGAAGTCTGACTGCAAGTGATGCAGTTCCAGTTATCCAAACCAAGAATTTCAAGCCTAGTAGCATAGGGAATTCTATTATGTACAGAAGAGTGCAAAACTTTTCTCGTAAAATACTTCTGAACCCTGAATTGTACTAATGTCGGATATATGGTAGGGATTCCAAACAGTTGAACAGTACTCTAAGATTGGTCTAGTATAAGTTTTATAAGCTCTAGTTAACAATACAATGTTTTCAGAAAAGACGCTTCATAAAATTAAGTTTACAACTCAGTGCTTTTTTAGCAATGCTGTTACAGTGAACTTTGGAGCATAGATCATCAGAGATAAGTACACCTAGGTCCTTAACAAAGTGAAGATCATCTGCTAGATCAATACCACCTAGCTTATACTTGACATTCTGATTACATTTACTAATATGTAAGACAGAGCATTTATTAATCGAAATTTGAAGTTGCCAAATGGATGACCATTCAGACACATAGTCAAGATCACTTTGCAAAACAACAGAATTATCTGTAGTATTAAATAATTTTACGTCATCAGCAAAAAGGATGCAATTGCTTTTAAATTGACCACATAAATTGTTAATATACAGCAGTGATGGCTATCCTTTTTGCTGTCACGTGCCAAAAGTGGGGGGAGCACGGGAGGGTTGTGTGTGTGCGTGCCTACACCCACAATTCAATGCGCCCCACCCCCCGCGCGTGTGTGCACGACCCCCTGTGCTTTCCCTGCTTTTGGCACGCGATGGCACGGTGGGCCAGATAGGCCTGTTTTTCACCTGCCCCAGGCCCAAGAGGCTTTCTTGGAGGCTGGGGAGGGCAAAAATGGCCTTCCCCATCCCCCAGAGGTCCTCTGGAGGCTGGCAACAGCTTGTTCCCTGACTTCTGGTGGGACTGGAAGGCCTGAAAATCAGCTGGCCAGTGCGTGCATGCGCACTGGAGCTGAGCTAGGGAAACACTCATGTGCCCACAGATATGGGTCCGTGTGTCACCTGTGGCACGTGTGCCATAGGTTCGCCATCAGGGATATAGAGCAAGAAAAATGTGGGACCTAAAACGCTGCCTTGTGGAACACCACTGTTAACTGATGCAGGATTAGACAGCGAGTTCCCTATTTTGACTTTCTGCAGTCTATTACATAAGAAAGCAGCAATCCACTTGTGCAAAGGTCCAGTAATGCCATAAGAATTTAATTTGAACAGCAGTTTATCATGTACTACAGTATAAAAAGCTTTACAAAAATCTATGTAAATTGCATCTACAGCTTTACCTTGATCAAGAGGTGTAGTCCAGATATTTTTACACTGCAAAAGTTGTAAATTACAGGATGAGTTTTTCCTAAAGCCAAACTGTCGGATAGCAAGTTATTTGTCCCTAAGTGGTGAACGATGTAGTGGTTTATGATTGATTCCATAACTTTGCATGTAATACAACACAAAGAAATTGGTCTATAATTTTCAACTGAACTAGGGTCACCCTTTTCAAAGATTGGTATAACTATAGCTGATGACCATAGATTAGGCAGAGAATTAGTTCGAAATGATACTTCAAAAATTGTACACAAAGGTTCAGCTAAGACAGTAGCAAGCTTTTTCAAGAAAAAAAGCACATAATCCATCTGGACCTGTGTCTAGCAATGGCTTTAGATTACATAATGCTAGTTCAACATTATCTACTGTATATTTAATATTCAGCAATTTGTTACACCTATTTGTGGTTCGACTTGTAAATGAGGGACTGCAACCATTGCTATCCACAAAAACTGAACTAAAAAAATACATTGAAAAGATTGGCCTGACCAACATTGTCATTACAATCACCCCCATTTTGCCCTTTTAAAGGTGGAATCACTTGTGAGTCTTTAAGTTTTGAGTTTATGAAGTTATAAAAGGCTCATGTAGAGCTTGAGTTTAACAGCTTTTCCTCCTGTTTACAGAAATAATTAGTACATTTGTCTTTAATTTGATGACATAAGACTTTGTAGCGGCTTTTGAAGTTAACAACATAGCCTGTCTTGTTGTTCTGCCAAAGAAATTTTTTCTTAGATTGTAATTTTCCTATTGCCTTGGGTAATTTATTCTTTATATCTTCTTTGGTTTACTTGGTACATATAAATTTATAGCTTGATTAATTTCAAGCAAAAAAAGTTATAAAAATCTTCTACATTTTTACAACCTGAAAACAAACAGTGCCAATTTAAAGATGCTAAATCAGCAAGTATTAAATCATACTTTACTTTTTCAAAATTATATTTATATATATTTATTTGATTTATATGCTGCCCTTCTCCGGAGACTCAGGGCAGTTTACAATGCGTTAAGCAATAGCCTTCATACTTTTGTATATATTTATACAAAGTCAGCTTATTGCCCCCACAATCTGGGTCCTCATTTTACCCACCTTAGAAAGGATGGAAGGCTGAGTCAACCTTGAGCCTGGTGAGATTCGAACTTACAGTAATTGCAGGCAGCTGATCTTAATAACAGTGCTTTAGTCTGCTTTTTATAAAAAAAATTGCAACACTACCACCTCTGCGATTTTCACGGTCAGACAGAAAAACATGATAATCATTTGCGGTAAAAGAAGTGTCTAGAAAAGATGCTTTCAAGCAAACAAAAATGAGGTAGAAAAAAGACGTGTTCAAGAGCAAAAGCAATTCAGATATTTTGTTTGAGAGGCTTCTTGCATTAAATAATTTACACATTAAACCAGTAGGAATGGACCTTAAGGAGATGGGGGGTGTGTGCATACCTAATATTGGTGGACAGGAACATGAATGTTAGGGTGTGGGCCAATGTTCTTACGTTTAATATGGTCAGCACAGTAGTCGACATATAAATCTGTTTCACTTTTGTCCAAACATTCTTTAAACTCTGCACAGAGCTCTCGGGCGCAGATACATTGTAGGATGGACAAATCAGGCCGCAAATGAAATTTCTTGTGGTTTACACTGCTTTTGGCAAATGAATTTATCGTGGATATGAACTCCCGATTATAGGCTTCATTCTTGCAAACTACTTTGCAAAAATGCAGTACCACTGAACCTTTGTTATTCTTATACTTCTTATATTCTATATGGAAAATGTCTACAATTTTGTTGGGTGCAATGGTCAATGCCTGGAAACTGCTGATAATGCCACTGTCAGATATTGCCTGCATATGATGCACCAGGGACCAGAAGGGGTTAAGTCTTTACAGGTATCACATGTGACTATATCAGCCAATGAACTCTCTTATTGGACTCTTACCCAGAAATCACTTGGATATCTTCCCTTCTACTTCTCATCTATATCTCAGTAAGACAACATGTGAACTTCTCTCTCCTCTCGACATCTGAGTCATACAGTTAGAGTAACAAATGCAACAAGACACCCTGTTCGTTATTGTATGCATGTATATATTGTAAATAATAAAACAACCTTTTGAACCTGAAGCTGTATTGACCAAATAACTTCCTCATAGAACCAAATGAGCATGACCATCAGAATATATCTGACAGCCGCACACTCTGGTGATGTCATAAAATTAATCAGAGTCATCCAATCTGAATAAGATCGCGTTTGGTCGTTTCTTTTCTCTCAATTGTGTCTTTTACGAGGAACGAGATGTGGTGCAGGGGTTTAACAATGTCCTGTAACTTAGGTCGGCGATTTAAATTGGAATTGCAGGAAATTGATGGTTCACTACTCTGCATCCTTTCTTTTTCTTCTAAAGCTGCCAAACACACTTCCAAACTGTCAACCCGTTTGGACAAAACAATGAATCTGTCGAATTTAGGCTTGATACTATTGCCAACATTTTGCAGAATCATCAGAATGGGCTAAGATGGATCCAAGTTGGAGTATCAGGGTTCTTCTTTGCCCATATTTGTTGCGAGCAGCAATAAAATGAATGCTATATGCTAAATCAGGATATGGAATATGTATTCTAAACATTTTTTCAAATCCAGTTCAGGCTTCTATACTGCTTATGTTGAGGAATTGTTTAATTATATCTGTTTGCTTTACACAAGGGTTAGGGTTATGCCACTATTACAGAAATGCATGGTTTTTTTTCCACTTTAATAAAACAGAAGAAAAAGAATAAGACAAAACTATAAAAATAATAAAAACAAGAAAAAGAGAAGAATCTCCCCCTTGTGCATATAAGAGATGATTGTGTATAGATGTGTCCCTGTGTGTGTGTTTTTTTTAAACAACAACAACAACTCATTGAGCAAAAGATAACCAGCAGAGATGGATGCTTGTGAAATAATGCAGAGCTTATCTGGCTAGCAGTGACACATGTAACCCTCTGTGGTATCTTCACAGGTACCATTATTATGACACGGATGTGACCAGCAAAAGGGAACAGGTATTTCACAATGCAGACCCATGTATCCATTGCCTGTGCAATTGCAGCTATATCTGCATTGCAATAAAAGAAACACAGATATATATATTTTAGTCCATACTACTGATCTGAACGATTGTGCAGTTTTCTCTATCCTGGGGGAAGAAACCCTGCATGGCTAGCAGTGGGCCTCTAGAAATGATCTAATGCAGTAGCAGGGAACATATTTTGCTCCATAGGACTAGGTTACGTTGCTTAGATCACTGGTTTGGGGCTGCAATGTGTTTATATTTAATGTGTTATAAAGCACCCTTATTCACTGTTCTGAAGCATCACTTAAAAACAATACAAATAAACAATAATAAAAATAAAAGGTATGCAATGCTTTCCCATTGTTTTACTCTATTCCCATCAACCCTCAGCTGTCAGGGGAAGGGCAGATTAGTTTTACCAAAATGACTTCAAAATTAGGAAGGAATCTTGGGGCTACAAGTTACTGACCCTTGCTTTAATGGCTGTTTATTGGTAAAGCAAGAGTCTCATTTCCCTGAAGATTTCCCATCTAAGATATTAATTCTCCTTTTTAAAATCCTGTTTTCTTTAGCTAATTTTTTCCAGCACCAGCGAGAAACCTGCATTTCTTTTCTTCTTCTTCTTCTTTTTTTCATTTTACCTATTAATATACTCCATCATTTACACGCTCAACTGTGACGGGTCGCTTCGAAGGTAGATTCTTTGTAATCATCTTTAATGCTTAGGTGAAACTTTTTCCATGTTTTACTAGTCATTCAAAGATGAAATGAAACTGAGAACCCTAGTTTTATTTTTATTTTTTTTCATATTTGTATTTCTAGGCATATTCCTGAATTTGCATCTCATTATCTACAAACATAATCCCTCTTCATTGATCCAACTTCAAGACCAGGCTGAAAGCAAAGCTGCTGCTGAGACTAGCACTGTAAAAAAAAAAAAATCTACCAGAATTCCTCTGAGACAATTTGGGGCTTTCATCTATTCCAATTTCCATAAAAATATTCATTAAAACAATACACTGCAGTACATAAAATTAAGGTAGGATATATATTCTTCTGTGACAGGGTGGGAGATTATATATGTAGGTCAGACTTCAGGAAAAGATTGACAGAAAAGAAAACTTCTTAATTTAATTGAAAATGCTCATTCAATGGCTCCCTTTGAATATAAGGGTTGTATATTTGAGTGCTTTTGGGACTGAAAAAATTTGAAAAACATGGAGGACCAGATCAGACAATACAATACTGTTTTTCTAAACAAAGCCTTTTAGGATTTAAGAAATAGTTATACGCACTACTCTCTAATATATACTTATGCAAATATATTTAAACATACACATACACACACATATTCATATTAAAATTACTGTTACCCCATCAGGTATATACTATATTAGGAAAGACTAGAATGGTTTAGTTTTCTGCAGTCATGAAAGTCAAGCTATGATTATTTATATCATACTAACTTGGCTTTCTCGGAATAGCTATGTTTTGTGTTGTATTGTGTGCGCGCATGTGTGTAATTCCATTGAATTTATGTAGTATTATGGTCTGTCTGCTACATCTGTGGTTTTACATGCATAAACACTTGCACGGTTGTAATTAAGTGTGATACAGTTTTTCATTGTTGCGGAAGAAAAACACACTCACACAAGTAGCTGAACTGAAATATGTAATGTACTTTGTATTGTAGTTGTGCAATACTATTAAAGATAGATGAAGTTCTACTGAAGAAATTACTCTCTGGAACAGTGGTAAAAGATATCCTGCTGAAACATCCTGTTCTATACAGAGAACATCTGCAAATAAAGAGTACCATAAAATATTCAAGAGCGCTTTGCTGCATTTTGTGTAGTGTCTGCATTATTATTATTATTATTTTTGCAATTAATGCTCACTATTTTCTGCATGAGTTCACCAGAGGATTTTGGGACTAGTTCAATGAGTCAAACCGAATCAAGGAGAATATTTGTAATAGTCAAAATACTGAATGAGTCAAAAGGAACAACTTGCTAATGTCCATCTTTCTCTTCCCAAAAACTTATCCAAGGAACTAAGATACTGTACTAAGTTTATTTAAAGATATGCATTGGCCATGGAATCTGAGTGGTGCAGTGGCCTAGAGGTGGAACTCTTGCTTCAGAATCAGCTGTGAGTTCGATCCTAGGTAGCAGCAGATATTTCTTTCTCTGGGCACAATGAGTAAATATCAGCTGCAAACTCTGCATTGGCAACAGGAAGGGCATCTGGCCAGTAAACACTCAGCTCCATTCAGTTGCCCCAACTCCACCCCGATGCAAGGGATTATGGGGTCATTAAAAGACAAAAAATAAAAAAGAATGGCCATAGAATCTCTTCCAGCATGTTATATTTTTTTAAATAATCTCCTACCTACCATCTGGATTCCAAAATTGCTCTGCCAAAGCTAATGACAAAACAATTTGGATTTTCGAGAATCCACATATTCCACCTTGAGTGCATGTATAAAGCTGCATTTTTTTATCTGCTAAGAGCAGAAACCCTGACCTTGTCACCAGAACCATTACTTCAGTAGACAACTTGATTATCTTCCTTGTACAGCAGCATAAATAAAACCTATTGTTTAATATAACCAGAAAAGGGTACCTTATCCCAGTATAATGTCTGGTCTCTTCTGATAGGACAATGCACCTGATTTACCTTTTGAGGCTTGAATTCCCAATGGGACCCTACCTTTATTAAAACCATCATTTCTATTTTGAGGTTCTCCTTATATATGTAATTAATTGGCACACACACAAGAGGAAGAGAAGGAAAGGAATCATTAGGGGAAGTTTCAGGTTTGCGCGATGCAATATTAGAGGGAAACATGAAACAAAGTGGAGGAAAATGGGAAATCAGGTTTTGAAAAATGCCTTGATTATTTCAATTTAAAATGTATCCTTGAGTATATAAAGCAGCAATATATATATATATATATATATATATATATATATATATATAT
>WNWU01000004.1:54639186-54650338 GCA_012654045.1 Ptyas mucosa
AGAGAGAGAGAGAGAGAGAGAGAGAGAGAGAGAGAGAGTTCTTTTTTCGTAGGTCTATACGTGTATTATTGTTTTAGCCAGGGTTTTTCCTACGTAAATCAATATGTTTATATAGCCATAGTTCAGTGAAATCCTAATTCACTATTTTCTAGGCTTTATCAGACATTAACCAGCATTTTGCTGTCTGTTGTAAGACTTAAGAGAGACTAAAATAGATCTATTATTTGTCTTCATCAGTTAGCCACACCCTCATCTTATGACTCCTCCCTGTAATGGTCAAATATTTATTTTGTTCTTTTTTTGTAGGTCTATACGTGTATTATTGTTTTAGCCAGGGTTTTTATGTATATACATTTTAAATGCAGCTATTTTGAAAAGTTTCCATATTCATTGATAGATGGGGTAAACATGGGTTTGGGAATTTGGGCTGTAGTAATACAGGCTACAAGTGATATGTTACAGATTTAAATATTTCTCAATATTTAGAAAACCAGGTAGAAAATCCTAAGATTTTATTCAGTTACAAACAACCAGCTGCAACTACTGTACTAGAATTCATTTTTCACAGTTCAGCAATCCACTATTGTACATTTGGGGTTTTTTAACTTGAAATCTTATGATGCCTAAGATGAAATCAAGAAAAGCACCATGCTTTCAAATTCAAAAGGGGAAAAATTTTCTGAGCGTGAGGGTTCCGTTATGTCACACCTTTCAACAAATCCTCTATTCCTGGAGTGGTTCAGCTTCTGCTATGCAATACCAGGAAAAGAAGTATTTAGGTACGTACTCTCATACTCAGAATCACCTTTTCTCCTTTGAAACTGGATCAGTGCACAGCCTTACTAAAGTTTCTTTTGAGTTGAACTCAAATCCTGTTGATTTCATGGACGCATCCATATTGTCTTCCTGATGGCTGTATGGAAGTAGTTCTCTTATTATCTCCTTTCAGAAGTCAGTTGTTGGCTATCGAGTCTAAACTACAAGTGCTGACATTTTTTAGTCCAGTCCCCAGTGGTTTTCAAGTTCAGTGAAGTTGAGACAGTTGTTGCGTTTATGACATCTGCAATTGGCTTAATTCATGCCAGTTTATGCCTTTCTCTATTGATGATTCCAATTTCATGATTGTAGCCAAAACTCAATCTCCCTCCCCCCGTTGTTAGACCCAATTGCTACTTGTCTGATGCAAAGGTTTCAGAGTTTTATTTATTAAGTAACTCATGAGACTGTTACCTGTGTTACATATGATATACATATTACATATTCAACTAATATTCATTGTAACATTGATAACATTGCAAACATGATGAAATAATCCATGTTCAAACTGAAAGAGACTTAATGAGCTAAACTGTTGGGTCTGAATTATAGATCTTAAATAGATAAAATGGATCTTAATTACTAAACTGTTGAAATCCACATATTTATCTACATGACCTAGTGTTTTTAGAAAGTTAGGTGGAACAAAAAAAAAGTACTTGGCATCTGCTGTAAACAAGTTATCCAAATACAGGATAGAATCTATGCACTGCCCACCCACCCCCCGCCCGCCTTGAGGCATGGTTGACTTGCACATTCATCATTGTTGATGGCACATTTTTCACCAAGGAAGCCAAGTGGGCAGGAACAGTAATAGCCACCTAGGGTATCATGACAGGCTCCATCATTCAGACAAGGCTCTGACAAACATTCATTGATTTCTAGTTCACAGTTGATACCTGCAGTGAAAGTTGAAGTTGAAGACATGTCAAAAGTGCCTGTTCTGAAAATAGATGACAATTTATAGCTTTATACAATGATTTGAAACTCTTTTGGTTCCCAAATTTTACAGTGATTATTTTTTGTTTCATATCTGGGGGAAGAGGCAGAAATCTAGATTTTAATGAAGACAGAAAGCAGAGCTCTCATTTTCTAACACTGTTGTAGAGTTTGGTCACTGACTTACTTCCTTGGAGACAGCTTTAAAATATAACATTATTTTATCCAATGAATCTTCTGTGCTAAGGTTCTGTGACCTGACCAGGTTCACACAATATTTTAAGGGAGATCCACAATGAGGACCAACAACAGCAAAATGCTGGGTGTGATCAGGAAATTAAGTTCCTCCACTTTTTCATATATAAAGGGTTGGGCTTTGATTGCTTAATTATGTCCAAGTTTTCCACATTGTTTACCTGATCCAAAGAAATCCCTATATGCAGGTCAAAATGTATCAAATGTGTTTAATTCTTAGCATCTATTAGATCCTTAGATTCTTAGTATGTATCTTAGATCTTTAGCAGAAAACGTTCTTTGTGGCACAGATACGAACAAGGCTACTAACCTAGTTTTCTACATATTGTGTGAAAGCTTCAGCTGGAACAAAAACAGTAAAGCTCTTCTCATAATAATAAAGGCTTATGGATTGGAATATAACAGTATTATATTGTAAAGAACATTAATGAATCCTTGAAACAAATGATGGAAAAATAAATACATTGTGTGTCTATAAAACTGTAAGAAAAGAGAAGGATGTAATAGATCAGAATGAAGGTGGCCAGATCTTATATAGTAAAGCTGATGAATACCTACAGCAAAGTAAAGGATGTAGATTTAATTCTGAATGATGATCTAAAATGCATGTCAGAAAGTATGAGAAAAATTAGGGAAGTATCCTACTTTTTTTTTCCCACTAAAGATATATTTCTACAATCCATGTTTAGCCACGGTGTTAATTCATTTGACTTCATCAAACCAAAATGTTACTGGTGTGGTTAGCAACAGTATAAGATTTTAAGATTTAATATTTAGAATTCTTTGTGGAGTTTTTTTTAATAGACAATCTTTGAATGTATTACTGTGTGTTACCATTATGTGTAAGTTTACTGAGAGACAACTTGCTATTGTATAATAGTTAAAGGTGTTAGACAAGGACTAGTAGATCCATTTTCTAGTCTTCCCTTAAGCATGAAGACCAATTGAATGGGAGATATAAAAATATCCCAGAAGAAGGTATTGGCAAACAACTTCTGAAAATGTTGCAAAAAGACCCGTATGGATCTGTCAGGCAGGAAGTATGCAGATCAAGATTTTTGCTCTTTAGTTAAGTCAACTGAAAAACACATTAATGGCTGTGTTGGTGCAATGGTTAAAATGCAGAATTGCAGGCTAACTTTGCCCACAGCCAGGAATTCGATCCTGAACCAGCTTAAGGTTGATTCAACCTTCCATCTTTCCCAGGTCGGTAAAGTGAGGACCCAGCTTGTTGGGGGAAATATAGTATGCTGCAATACAAGAAATATTAGAGAAGCAAAGCACATGTGAGAGTAAACTGAATGCTTGGTTCATCATTGAACTGGGATAAGACGAAGATGTCTTATTGACTTTTTAATGTACTTAAAGTATATTTAATTAATTTATTTTTTATTTATTTCGTCAAGCATGTATTTTATGACAGATACAAGTGCAAACATAATTATAAATACATGAAAAGGATATGAATAAAAGAAAACATTAGGACAGGGACGGTAGGCACGCTGGTGCGCTTATGCACGCCCCTTATAGACCTCTTAGAAATGGGGTGAGATCTACAATAGACAGTCTAACGTTAAAGTTTTGGGGATTTGGGGAAGAAACCACAGAGTCAGGTAGTGCATTCCAGGGATTGACCACTCTGTTGCTGAAGTCATATTTTCTGCAGTCTAGTTTGGATGGTTTACCATGAGTTTGTATATAAGAAATACTTGTGGTAATATTATCAGTGTGTGGGTTGGTGATGTGAATATATGTCTAAGCAACAAATCTCCAATGATTTTGCTGCAAATGTCAGATTGTTTGTATGATGCAATAAGCTATATGAATCTAAAAAAAAAATTAATAAAGTAGTTGTATCTGACAAGAAAAATGGAATGAATAATTACAAGTTACACATACATTATGAAAAACCAAAGCAAGTAGATGAGTTTTATACCTTGGTAGAATGATTACTAAGGATGAAAAATATGAAGAAATTTTATGAAGTGCAAACACTAATAGAAAAGCAGTATTATGTGATTTCTTGCAAGAAATGAATATTTATCAAATGAAGCAACAAATGATATGTATAATAATGTTCTTCAGCTCACTTTGTTATATGCAAGTGAGAATTGAGTAGGCAAGGAAAAACGGAATAAGGTGGGATAACAAGTATATGTGATAAAACTAGATGTGATAAGGTTAGGACTGAGTAAATGCTGAATTAATGTGGACTAAGAACAGAAGTGAGTGATGAAAGAAATGCATTGAGATGGTTTGGTGAGAGAGAAAATGAATGTTGACTTGCAAAACAAACACATGTAGGAAGGGAAGAACTTATTGAGATGGAAAAGCAAAGTTAGTGAAATCCTGACAAACAGAGGTAAAGAAGTTTTAAAAATAGCAGGCAATGCATGATGTGATATGAATGAAGCGGAAGCAAGGATTTTGGTTGCAAAGAAAATAATGAAGAAGCATTGTGAAAATACTTGATGTAAACTACTTTTAGCAATGTTTCCTTTTCTTATCTAATGTCTTATTTTCTTTTGCTATTTCTTACTTCTTTTCTGATTCTGCATAATACTGCTTACCCAAAAAGGGAGTTTTGTGTGTGTTTGTGTGTGTGATTCATCTTCATTTTCCCCCTTGAATAACAAGTTGTTTTATCTACTCATCATTGAAATCTTTTTTTCATAACAAAAAACAATCCAGGTCTTTAAATTCAAACTGCTGAAATAACCCAAGAGGCCACTTGGATTTGATCATTATTCCTTATATAAATTGCTTGACATGCAATTTAAGATGCTAATGGGTCAATCCTTCTTATGTCTATTTTCCTGAAGAGCCATGCTCTTTTCAGGCATTTATTTGTGCTGTTTGTTTTTCTAGTAATGCAAACAACAGGAAAACAGGGCATCAGGTTTTGGTATCAAGCTATCATACCTGGATTTGCTATAAATATCAACATTTATCACTGAATGTAGTAAACTTTGGCTACTTAGTAGAATACATTTCCCTGGTTGTACCAAAAAGTTGCACCAGGCTGGTTTGTTAATATATGGAATTTTTCAATAAATATGATTTTAAGTTGCATTAGGCTCAGTTTCATCATGGCTGTTTCCTTGGTACAACTAGCTAATGAATTCCATTGAGTCAGCCATTCCAACTATGCCATAAGGCAGAGTGAAGCAACTGTCTCAAGTGACATACCTGGTAATCTCTGGCAATCCTTCTGAGTTCCCACCTGTAAAGTACAGCCACATGTACTACATGTCTTGTCTTCTAGACTCTACATTTGTCTAGTATCTCAGATACAATGGAGGACACCATTGCCAATGAAATGCAGCTCAATTGCTAGACCTCTCCAGAAGATAATTCTGTAAAGGTAAATTAGATCTTATTTGATAAAATATCACCTACTTTCCCGAGATAAACTGGCTTTAGATATTTCTATACCATGAGCACAATATATCATTGTCAGGTCCTGACGTTGTCTTAAATAAATCACATTTTCCAAACAAATAGTCTTTGATGAAATTTTTCATTTATTTAAGAACGAACATGTCTGGTCCCGACTCCATCGGTGCCAGTACTGACCTGCTAACCCCCAAACCCTTCCCTTTCCATCCCTCATTACCCAGCATCTCATTGGCCATCTCCCAAGTCACTCTTACTACGTCACCTCACAGGAATGTCCCCCTCCCAATCCATCTCCTAGGTGATGTTATCTGCTGGGTTGTAATTGTGTGAAAGGTCAACCTGCTTCTTCTCTCTCCTTTTCTTTTTCTTCATGTCAGCAGTAGGATGAATGAAACTTGGGGTGCTGACAATCATATTGTTACATGATTTGGATCAAAGCATGGGCAAAGGGTAGTTGGATAATGGCATAAACATCAGAGGTGTGTGAATCGGCTGAAATTTGATTCATAATTGAGATTTGAAGGCATAATGATTTGATATAATTCAATTGAAGATTTGATTCAACAAAATATTCAACCATAGCCTATAAAATGTCAAAATAACTGCAACTATTTCAACTTTGAACAGAATGGGATGAAAATAGCAGGCGGATCCTTTACTGAACAAAGTGTCATCTGGATAGATGAAACAGTTTTATAACCAAAAGCTTCTGAAATATGTCCCCCCACCACTTCAATTATGTCTTCTGGGAAAGATAAAATAAAAATAATGAAAGGACAGTACTGCTATCTCCAAAGTGTCCAACAAAGAGCTTATAAAAATGCAGAAAATGTCCTAGTCCAACTTTTAAATAAAAATGTAAAGTGTTTAAAGTTAAACTAACTCTTACAAAAGAGTTCACCTCCACTAGCTTTTCTGAGCTTACAAACATGATTAATTTATTACAGAGATTAACAGGAATTATACTGCAGACCATTTGGCGGACTGAGTTAAGGAACAACAATGAAATACATGGATTTGTGGAAATTCCAAGGATTTCCAAGGAAAGAGGAAATCAAACTTTTCAAAAGAGTAGCAGAAATTCTTTTAAACCTCTTGCTATCTCTGCAGGTGAACCTGCCTAAACAATTCTAACAGAAGACTAAGAAATAAATAGAAGAGCAGAATTCCTCTAAGCACTTTGACAAGGGGAGTTTGTAGAGACAATGATGAAATTCATTGGCAGCCGCACATGTCAATATCAGCAAACACATTATACTGCTCAATATCCTTTCCAGTCTATGGATAGAAAAATATTATAATCTTTGAATTGACGAAAACCAAGAAAGAGTATTATATTATTATCTAAGAGCAAGAGCAATTTGACAGTAGAGCTGATTACCAAGGAAAGGGGTGAGTTTCTATTCCATGGAAGAATTCAATAAGGGCTGAACAATCAAATGTTGTGAAAACATTAATTAAGATTTATTGTTAGAGTTGAGGGATGAATTCAGTTTCCCAAAATGTCCTTTCCAACTTCATGATTATATGAAATTCCAAATCACTTTGAACGCTCCAGAGTTATTCAAAGCATTCCAATGAATTCTGTTCAAAGATTCAGGTTGAAAGTTGAATTCATTTCATTCGAATGGAGGTAGTGCACTGATGAGTGTGATGTTTGCCCGGCATATTGTGAAATGTGAGTGGTGTGCATGAAATACCTTAAAAACTGCTTCACACAGGTTTTGCATGAATATTTTGAGATATATATGTTCTCTTGTTCCTTCCAAAGAACATGCTTTATTCTCAAAACATGTATGCAAGCAACTATATAATCAGACTACTATGTTATTAATGAAAAAGACCTCTAGACATATATATCATATTCTTTGCCCCGAGACAATGGGCAATATATTTAATCCTGAGAATTGTTCTCATGTCACAAAGTGTACAGAATCCCCATATTTTGCAATTGCTGAAACAATCTGAAGTTTAAGAAAACAATAACAAAAAGATTATACTGAGGAACAATAGGCAAATCTCAAGAATGAGAGGGATATGTTTCTCAATAAAATTGTCATAAGTAACAGGTTTTTATACACACACACACAAATACACCCACGCACACCAAACACTGTCTAGTGACCGTAAATCTGTCAGGACTTGTTAACAGCAGTTCCCTGTGAACATTTGATAACACAGTGACAATAATAAATGAACTGTGTATATAAATCTCAGAACAATCATATTAAAACAAATACACCCTCCTCGCTCCCCACCCCCACCTTATCATTAACATGAAACTACGGCTTGATTTTGCTGTGCTGGATCAGGCCATTGGTCTGTCAAACCAATAACTTGCTTTAGGCTACTGAGCAAAAGGCTCTTTCCATCTGTAAAAATGTAGCCACTGCCATGATTATATATACACTGCAATGGAAAATATATACAGATACAGACATACACATATAAAATACATATACAATTATGTGTATGTCTATATCTGTATATATTTTCCATTGCAGTGTATATATAATCATGGCAGTGGCTACATTTGTGTATGTGTACGTGTACATGTATGTGTACATGTACTTGTATATGTAGATGTAGATGGCTTGGATTATTTTAAGTCAGAAATTGCATGTTGATAAAAAATGAAGTAGCAGCATGGGAATTTGGGCAAATAAGTATGTGGCAGCCTCAAGTTCCATCTATAAGCTGAACAATAATTTACCACCTATTCCTTGTTAAGAAAAGAATAAGATGAAGAAAATTGTCACCTAATGAGGTCCTGCAGATAAAATAGCCTTTGTCTCCGGTTATTCAAACAGAATTAGTAAGTGTAATCCAACAAAGTTGGAGTGACACCCAGCAAAGAAACATTATTAGCCATTTAAAAAATAATAGACTCCGATTTTCAATCTTCAATCTTTCAAGCCACGTTTAATCTCTTAGCTGACACGTTACCTAAGAAAATCCACAGTATCCTTCTGTATAATGCTGACTTCGATAGTCAATACTTTTCTTCAAGGTAGATCTTAACTACACTTCAAAGTGCCCCATCAGGAACACAGGAAATTAGTTCCCCTGGAGAATTCAATATTTTCTTCAGATTAACAAATATTTACATAATGAAACACAATTGTTTTCTATCTCCTATATATCCAGCGCTAGTTGCACTTCATCAGCTGTCCAACAGAAGCACTATATACCAGGGGTGAAATGTAAAATGTGTTAATACCTGTTCTGTGGGCGTGGCTTGGTGGTGGGGGGTAATGTGACTGGGTGGGCATGGCCAACTTTTTAAAAAAAAATTCAAAGCATTTTTTCTAATGCTTTGAAAAGCCTCTGCTGCTCAGACAACTCAGCTGGGATCATCAGAGAGGCTTTTTAAAAAATACCTCTCTGACGATCCCAGCTGAGTTGCCTGATCGGCAGAGAGGTATTTTTTAAAACTCAGCTGGGATCCTGACAGAGGCTTTTTAAAAAAATACCTCTCTGCCGATCAGGCAACTCAGCTGGGATCCTCAGAGACTTTTCAAAGCATTTTTTAAACCACCTCTTCAGCCAAGAGGTTGCAGAAAAAAATGCTTTGAAAAGCCTCTGATGATCCCAGCTGAGCCGCGCGATCATCAGAGGCTTTTTTTTTTACTTTTAAAAGCTTTTTTTCGTTGGAAGAGGTTGTAGAAAAAATGCTTTTAAAAATAAAAAAAAAGCCTCTGATGATGGTGCGGCTCAGCTGGGCATTGTGGGGGGGTGGGCGCAGGGATTTTTGCTACTGGTTCTCCAAACCACCCACCTCCATCGCTACCGGATCAGGCGATCCAGTCCGAACCGGGAGCATTTCACCCCTGCTATATACACTATACATTATATTCACTCTTCCCTGTGATTCAGGCATACTAAACTCCTTTCTTCTAGTCAAAATTACATGAGACATTTCTTAACTCTTTGATGAAGCAGGACAAAAAAAATTAAAAAAATTCATCCAGCAGATCAGTTGCAGAAAACCGTCTGGAGAGCTCACAGAGCAACTTGCAACTCAGAGCCGGTAACGAGAGCATTTGGTTAGCATTACCGTGGTTGATTTATTGCGAGCTCTCAGCATACATATCAAAAGTTATAAGCTTTTTTAACATCCCAGGGAAATGAGATGAGGGTGGATGATTTCCCACTGTGATTCATGGTGTCAGGCTGGGCTAATAGCAATAGGCAAGCTCCCTCTGACTGAGTAAATGAGGATTTTTATTACCAGCAGAGACACCTTGGGAGTTTCATGCAAGATTCCCTCTGGCTCGTGCATTTAACACATCTCACTCACAGCGAGCTGCAGAAAACTAAACAACCACCCGAACAACAGCAGGAGCCGCTGATAAATCATTCTGTTAAGTGGGCTTTAAAACCCACTCTTTTACTATTGCAGAAACAGAAAGCTGCCCTTTATGGAATTATTACTCTTATTATTTTAGGCATGGATGCTAGAAAACTATTCTCCAGTGGGTAGCTCAGCACATCTCTTTGGGTTTATATTTTATGGCGCACTTTCTTTGCTGTTTTTAACCCTTCTGACAATTCTGTGCTCATATGGATTCTTGTGCTATACTTCCCTAAACAAAGCTACTGAACTAAAGGAGTCAAACAATATAAACTTAAGTACAGACAGCATTCCTAGAACATGCAAGAGGACTAGTGACTGGGGAGAATGCTCTTGATTTTTCTTTTTTCCTACAGCTGTCTCACCTTTTTTCCTACAGCTGTGCTTAAACGGAAAAGAGTAAAAGGCAGAATTGCCAGAAAGGATTTTCATAATGCCCCAGGATTGGCTCAGTTTTCAACTGGATGGAAAACTGCAAACCATGGGAGAAGAAGAAGAAATAGGGGCATTTCTTTTTTCAGTGTTTTGCATGGTTGGTACTGTCCTTTCGAATGGCTTCATTTGATTTCAACTATAGCTGAATTAGGGACGTGGTGGCTCAGTGGCTAAGACACTGAGCTTGTCGATCGAAAGATCGGCAGTTCAGCGGTTCGAATCCCTACTGTTGCGTAATGGGGTGAGCTCCCATTACTTGTCCCAGCTTCTGCCAACCTAGCAGTTCGAAAGCATGTAAAAAATGCAAGTAGAAAAATAGGGACCACTTTTGGTGGGAAGGTAACAGAGTTCCATGTGCCTTTGGCATTTAGTCATGTTGGCTACATGACCACGGAGATGTCTTTGGACAGTGCTGGCTCTTCGGCTTTGAAATGGAGGTGAGCACCGCCCCCTAGAGTCGGGAACGACTAGCACATATGTGCGAGGGGAACCTTTACCTTTACCTTTTATAGCTGAATTAAGAAGCAGTCACCCAATTATGATCATAAATATAATGAAACCATCCTAGAAAGATATTATGTATTATTACAAAGTGACTAGTAATTTTAATTTCTTAGCACTACATTTTAGGGATGCTTAAAATCCTATCCTGATTTACCTACTTATTTCAGGGTACTGACCTCTCCTTAGGTTTGCAGAAATTAAATCTTTTAAACTTTCAATTCTACTGCGCTCCTGGTAGGTAGGGTTAGTCAGTAAGCTTAAATGAGAACAGGGTGTTTTTCTTTTTTTTAGTAAAGAATTGTCATATAAATAAAGCTCAATGTGCTTGATTCCAGTGCTTGTAAATACATGAGATTGGAAGAGAAAATATGCACTTCCTTTCCTTTCCTTTCCTTTCCTTTCCTTTCCTTTCCTTTCCTTTCCTTTCCTTTCCTTTCCTTTCCTTTCCTT
>WNWU01000004.1:54650438-54762186 GCA_012654045.1 Ptyas mucosa
CCTTTCCTTTCCTTTCCTTTCCTTTCCTTCCCTTCCCTTCCCTTCCCTTCCCTTCCCTTCCCTTTCCCTTTCCTTCTTTCCTCAATCCTTACATAACCAACTATACAGATGATAGATGATGCTGAATGAATGACAATCAGATTCACAATAAGGATAAACTTATTGTGTAAAAAATTCTTAAAGTTTTATATAAACAACATTCAGATCATTGCGATGCCCTGTAGGGATGAGAACAGTATGAATGCTACCGTAGAAAGCTTTCTGCATTTTGCAATTGGAGGAAGACATTTTTCTAGGTAAGGTGACTGAAGCAACAAATGCACAAGAAAACCCCTGTTTCCATCTGTGGCACGTTTCATGGTAAATGATCAGCCAGATGATTGGTCAAATGTTAAAAGGAGAACTGGGGGAGGGGGAGAGTTTGGAAGTAGGACAATACTACTCTTTCTTCCATCTGATGTTCAAGTTTCTCCTCCTGATAAAGGCCACCAGCCCTGCTGAGCAATCCCAAATCCTGTCTGGATGATTTAATTTTCTATTTTCCCTTTTTAATACTAGTTTTCTTCTTGTTGTTGAATGGCGAGCTTGTCTTCCCCATCATCAAGGAGTTTATTCCTGGGTTGCAGCTATTGCCTTTGGTTTGGCTAACAGAGTCATGTCATGCAGCTTCCTACATACAACAGGAGGTCCAGGTTGAATGTGATCATTTCAGAGCAGCCGTACTGGCAGTTAATGGGCTTTTCCGTCTCGCTCCTTTCTGTCTTTCCTGTGGCTCTGTAGTTCTTCTCATCACTTGCCCTGGACCGAGACACATACTGATAGCAGCAGGGTGGCAGGAAAGCAACACATATTTTTTTTATTTGAAATATTATTTGGTGTAAGATCCATATGATGGATCTTAACTGAAGGCAGACGTCAAAATAAAGTCTATGCCACTCAACAGAAAAGATCTACTTTTACTTTTTGACATAACTCCTCCACTCCTTGACAATTTATTTCCCAGGGGTGGAGAAGAGATGGGATGCAACGTTTACACTCCTGTAAACACCATCATATTTTTGTACACTACGTGTTATCTGCTACCAAGCTCCTTATCTTTCTAGAAATTGCTTGCTAAATTTAATTTGTTGGAGGGTTATTTGTTTCGATAGTTTTACATGTCAGCTATGTTCCTGATTAAAATTTTCAGGATGAAACCACACAATTCTCCCTGACAACAACATACATTCAGGAATACACTCAGGGCACTTCAGCATGAGGATTTGTGCCAGTATGAAAGCAGGTCCGGACCGCGATGTCCCCAGGACATGAGTGGCGCTGGAGAGCTGAACTGATTTATTTCCTGCTCAGCTGCCTTGCAGCTAAAATGGCTGCAAACTGATTTCCCACCGATGAGAACATTTGCTTTCCTGCTCTTCCTGATTCCAACATTCAGGTCCTGTGAGGTCTCTCGGTTCCTCTTTAAGAGTTTGGAGAGATCCTGAAGCACTGGCTCAACTGGACTTCAAGGGTTCCTCCCTTCATTCCCCATTTGAGTGAAACGAGGGGAGATTATTTTTGTTGCAACAACAATTTGGATTTGCCCCCTTTGGTTTTTTTTTTCCACATTTCAAATCAGCAGAAGTGAACTGCTTCTCACAATTTGAGGAATGAAAACAATAATAATATGGAAGGCCCTACTTTCAAAACCTACTTAGCACATGTCCTGTTTTGCTTTCATCCCTTTCTTTCAGTACTGATTCTTTTTCAAAATAAATAGATAGTTGTTCAGCCCTTCAGAGACTATGGGATGAATGAGATAATATAATAAAAAGGGCCAATTAGATGATGATGCCAGTGAGGTTCTGGAGGACAAATTTAATGAAATAAGCATAAGGAATGAAATTGAACCAGGTTCATAAAAAACACTGAGCAATTTCAATTTAACTGCTTTTTTTAATCCTTATAATACTATTTTAAATGTATCAGCTGTGAAATATAGCCTAATAGACTATCTAAGAAAAAAAAAGCTGCCATTTTTGTTGAAAAGAGGCCCAACATCATAACTCCATTAGTTAATGCTATTGATTTCAGTAATGGTGGATAGTACCCCTTATATACATCAATTCCAACAATTTTAATGGAACGCGCTTGCCAAGAAATTTGAGTTGCAAGTAAATATCTTCTGCCTTTTCATGTACAGATGCTGAAATGCAGGAATGGGATATTGAAACAATGTGCAATATTAAGAAATATTATTGGAAATTTCATGGTGAGATTTCACATGATATTGTGTGAAGTGAGGTTAAACAAGAACATATTGCATTGATCTCCAACTGTGCTTTTTTTCTTGGGATTTGTGAACTTACCCTATCAATGATTCATACTGAACAGTGGTTAGATAATCCTACAGTTTCTTTGACAGGCAAGACAATAATCTAATAGATAGATAAAAATCAAAAGTGAATTTAAGATTCATAGAAATATTCTTATGTGCTGAAAAATATGCAGCTTTGTGAGAGATAAGGCAATGCTTCAGAATGCATAACCACCTTGTCAGGACATATGAAAATGTCTCTTTCTAAGAGGTGGAGAACGAGGTGGCCTTTGATGAAGGTGATCTGAAAGTCTGATGCATAATTTAGAGTGATTCTTATAGAATCCCTGCAGCTGCAATCCCATGGTGAAATGGTAAGGGAATATTAGGTCTATAACGAGATTGCAGTCTACAGATGGTAAAGTGAAATGAAGGGAAAGCGAAACCACAGCATATGTTATGTGAAAACAGTGTGTAGTACTGCTGAGTGGAGAAAGCAGCATGAAACTGACAGTTCCTAGCATGAGAGAGAAGGCTGTATACAGTACGGTAGGTCAAGCAGATCGATAGGAAAACCAAGCAGGCATGGAGGTCCAAGAAGGTAAAGACTGGTGGAAGTGGAAATTAGGGAAGGTCAGCTTCAAAAGAGAAGGCAACAGAGTTTCAGATAGTTATATCTTGTTCAACAAACTTTCTCAAAAGGGAAATGGATGGAAAGGAAAAGGAACTCAAGAAAGACATGGAGACCTAAGAATGTATATCCCACATTATATCCTAATATTTGCCCTGGACAGTGAGGTACACTTAGCTGATCCGACACATACAATGAATATTAAATATTGAAACATGATTTTGTGGGAACTTTGGTGTTCTTTTATTGTTTGCTTGCAAACATTTCATTATCCACCTAGGTGATATCATCACTAATGCAATTTAACATCAAACAGGAGAATCTTTTCTCCATGTACAGCATGCTGACATAGGTAAAGGTTCCCCTCACGCATATGTGCTAGTCATTCCTGTCTCTAGGGGGTGGTGCTCATCTCTGTTTCAAAGACGAAGAGCCAGCGCTGTCCAAAGATGTCCCCATGGTCATGTGGCCGGCATGACTAAATGCCAAAAGCGCACGGAATGCTGTTACCTTCCCACTAAAGATGGTCCCTATTTTTCTACTTGCATTGTTTACGTGCTTTCGAACTGTTAGGTTGGCAGAAGCTGGGACAAGGAATGGGAGCTCAACCCGTTAAGCGGCACTAGGGATTCGAACCGCTGAAATTTCGACCTTTCGATCAACAAGCTCAGCATCTTAGCCACTGAGTCACCGCGTCCCTGTACCTTGTCCAGGTACAGCATGCTGACATACCCACTTCTAAATTACAAAGGCAAGGATTCCACTGCCTGTTCTTATAATTTGCATAGATTTGCCAAGACAAGGGGGCTTGAGTAGCTGTGTGGAATGTGTTGAAATTGGGGGGCTGCAAAATATAGGTTGCATGCATACTAGTTTTGTGAGTTCTTACCTGTGTACTCAAGAGGACAAATGCACTCATACTTCCCTATGAGGTTCAAACAAGTGGCACCATTCAGGCAAGGTTCAGAAGCACATTCATTCACTTCCCGTTCACAATATTTCCCTTGGTAACCTGGGACACAGTAGCAGGAGTATCCCCCAATCTTGTCTCTGCATAAAGCTCCATTGAGGCAAGGATTGGAAAGGCATTCGTCAGTGTCAATTTCACAGTGTGCACCTGTGAATCCTTCAGCACAGAGGCAAGTGAAACCACCAGGTTCATCCTGGCAGGTGCCTCCATGCCTACAGAAATATGAGTCACACAAGCTAGTGGCAGTTTCACAAACAGTGCCAGTGTACCCCATGGGACAATCACAAGTAAAGTTGAGGTTTCCGGGAACACTTGCACAAGTAGCATTGTGAAGGCAAGGGACAGAAGAGCAAGGATCATCTGTTTCTTTAATACAATCTTCTGCAGAAATGTCCGCCGATGAGTCCAGACAGTGGCAACTAGTGGCCGTGGCAGCAGCGTGGCACTCAGAGTCCTTTTGGCAAGAATTGGACAGGCACTTGGGGCCATCATTCATGCAAAGTGATTCTAAAAATAATAGAAACGCAAAAGAAAAATTAATAGACAACTTTCAGCAAATCAGCACATGAGCTTTGCAAGAAAAACTTGCACTCCCTTTTTCTAGTTTAATAGAAAAGGCTCTCTTGTTCAGGGCTTAAAAGTGCATATACAGTAGTGGCCAAAATTGTGGAAACCTTTTGGGAAAAGTGTATTTTTGAGGTTTGATGGCTAATAACACCACTTTTTTTTTTTTTGGAGTTTCAAGATAATCATATTCCATTGCTGGAATGGCCTGGGAATAGCCCAGACCTTACCCCAATTGAAAATCAATCGAGTCAACTAACGAAATTTGTTAATCAAAAGCAACCCAGCAATAAAACCCAGTTAATAGAAACAATCATTCAATCTTGGTTTCACATTATAATAGCTACAGAACTAAAAGACTTGGTTCACTCCATGGGAAGACATTGTAAGGCGAAATTCATGCTAAAGGTTACCCAACTAAGTATTAACTGACGTGATAATTTTTGTATATCTCATTTTTTCTATGTGTTTCACTTTTTTCTTTATACTGTAACTGCTATTCTAATAGCAGATCCTTCATAAAAGTTATTGCATTACATTCTTGATTAAATTACCTTTACATTGATATATAATTTTATGGTACTACTAAAAAAAAAGTGGTGTTATTAGCTAGTTTTAGAAAATAAACTTTTCCCAAAAGGTTTCTGCAATTTTGGCTACTACTGTATATCTCATAATCAGGAAGTCCTCAAAGTATTTACAGGCCAATATTGGGACAGACCTACCTTACAGTTCTATATACGTAATTATTTTACAATTACTGATTTTGTCATACTTATTCTGGGGTAAGCTGTTTTTCTTTCAAAGAGTAGGCACTCTCATTTCTACTTCTACTGTTATAGGGATAATTCACAAACCTTCAAAGGCACGCAAAAAAAAAAAAGCTGAACTTTTGTAATTGGCACCAGGATTCATTTTGATTCACTCCCATTTTCCTCCCCAATTCCCTTTCCTTGGTAAGATATTCTGTCTGTATTCAGTCTGGATTTCAAGACAGTAGAAGAAGATCACAGACCTGTTCTGCAGAACAGTAAGCCTAATGCGTGATCTATTTAAACATAAAAATAATATTTCATGCACCTACTATAATTTGTTGGATGGTAGGAAGTATCAGACAAACTTTTTATCAGGTGATTTTAAACGTAAATAAAATAACATGTAATATGTGAGAATGTGTGTGTGTGTTTTTAAAAAAACCAACTGTATCAATCATTTAAAATATAAATACAGAGTGTTGTGGAGGGATGATCAACTACTACAAAGAATGATCAACTACTACAAAGCAAGAAGTAGATTTTTCTAGTTTCTAAAGATGCTGTTTTTTTATACAGCTTCCTCCCCCCTCCTCCTTCTTCCCCCCTCTCTCCCTCTCCCTCTCCCCCCTGCTCTCTGTGCCACAATTTTTTCCCCAACCCTTACCTAGGAAAATATTTTATGTACCAGCTATCCAAATGATTAGTTGGAAAGCTGCAAGTGTTACATTTCAAAGAAGAATAAAGCCTGAAAAGGAGATATGTCTTCCCTGTAGTAGTTCTTATACAGCAACAGTAAATTATGAGATTAAAAAAATATAGAGAGAAATGCTGGTGATCAGTTATAGGTTATAAAAGTTCCTCGGGAGTTGGGCGGCATAAAAATGCAATCAATCAATCAATCAATCAATCAATATCTCTCCCTAGGTTGTTTTTAGCCTTTCTCATACTTAAAGTTTTTGAGCACAAGATTTGAAAAAAATAACAATTCCAACCATATCAATTCCTGACCTAATAAACAAAAATCCATCTCCCCTCAGTTGGTCACAAAGATATTGCGTGAACCTTAGTACGGTATTGAATCTCATATGCCTTAGAATATATACATGTTATTGTTATATGTTTTTATTCTGTGAGCCGCCCCGAGTCCTACGGGAGAAGGACGGCATAGAAATCTAAGAAAACAAACAAACAAACAAATAAATAAATGTGTTCACATTTACATCTCAGCTCTCTTGTTTTTAAAAATATACTGGAAAGGCACGTGTGACCTAGTCCAAAATATATGAGCGTTCATTAAAAGTCTGGATATTTAGAAGATGTAGGAAACTCTTTCATAAGTAGACATAATTTCCTTCTTCACAGGGCTCAGTTAGCATATTTATCTCCCTGAAAAGGGAACATAGATAACTTCCCGGTGTTTGGCCTTTTCGCACAGGAAAGCGAGTATCTGATTCCACGGGAACTACCTTTCCTGTATATCCTGACCTGTTTTGTGAGTAACCCTTGCTAGGGGGTAAAAGCATGCTGCGTACAGGCACAAGTGCTTCCTCATGCTTGAGCTACAAACATCTGTTCTTGAAATAAGAATATTGTCCTAATTAACACTGTCAGGAGGGAGTAAAGAGAGTGTGAGAGAAAGGATGGGGTGTAGGTTAAAGCCCACAGTGATGACGGGGATCTGGGTCTTAGCAGCTTCATATATAGAATTAGAACCACACAAATTCTCTTCTGTTCTCCACCAATTAAGATCACATAGGAGTGACCTGCTCTGACAAAAAAAAATTTAGAAAAATTTAACATCTAAAAATATTAAAATAAACTGCTGATCATTCTAAATTTAGACTGACTGATACATGAAGTAATGCTTGGAGTCTATTTAAAAGACATTATGGCACTAACCTAATTACTCAAATAATTAGCGCCAAACATTTTACCCCATCGTTAAAGCCTTTTGATGTAACTGAGAAGTTTGGCAAGAGGCTTTTCCCGCTTAGAAAATGGAATATATTACAGTTGAAGTAATGAGTTTTCCCAGGAAGATTTTGTTCACATTAAAGATTGCCATCTACTGGCTAGTATTAGTATTAATCAAGATATAGCAGAAATTATTTTTTAAAAAAATCCCACAGAAAGATTGACATCTGATATTATAATACAATTATAGTAAAAATCAGGAAGCCAGATACTTTGGAAAAGTGACTTTCCTTCAGAGTCTTGGGAAAGCCTGTACAGTTGCTGCTAAATTGTAATTTTTAATATGATTGAAGGGAGGGAATTATTAAATACGTGGGAGGTAATCACATAAAAAGATAATAGTTTTAATTAAACAAAATGCAATTTTCTCAGGCCTCTATTTTTGGGAATGTGATCAATGCACACCATTCCAACACAAAAGACAGTGCATGGTAAAAACATTGTGTATCCTTCGAGAAGTCTACATTTCTGGCAAAAGATGGAAGGAAACAGAAGTGGTCCACCAGCAGAAAAGTGAGTGGACTCACTGTGGCAATGAGTGCCCCACTGGGAGACAGGAAGGAAGGAAGGAAGGAAGGAAGGAAGGAAGGAAGGAAGGAAGGAAGGGACTGCATCGATATTTCCATGTAACTCTCTCTTCCTGGTTACATGTACCTGTCCCATCAGGTCTAGCAGAAAAGTTAAAGGCCCTGCTATAAAGGAATATCATCTGATGGAACCCCAGAGGAGAGCTTTTTCTGCCATATCACCTGACCCTTGGAATATCATTCCCTTAGACCTGTGATGGCAAACCTATGGCATGCGTGTCCAAAGTGGCACGCGGAGCCATGTTGTCTGGCACGCCAGTCTTCACCCCAGCCCAGCTCCACCAGGCATGTGTGCGCGGGGGTGGGCACATGCAGGGGACTCTCATGCGCATGCGTGGGGAGCAGAGCGCATGTGCAGGGGCACTCGCATTGCATTTGGGGGTTCACGCATATGCGCCCCCTGCACCCCATTTTGGGCCTGGAAGGCCTCCTGCACCAACCTGGAAGCCAAAATAGGGCCCGGGGGCAGCCAGGGCATATGTGTGGGGACGTATGCACATGTGCAGGGAACACGTGCATATGCGCTGGGGTGGGGCGCATGTATGGGGTGGACGCATCACATTTTGGGGGTCCAGGCATGCACATGTGCATTTGTGCGCATGAACACGTGCATGTGTGCGAGCTTTGGGTACTCGGCACCAAAAAGGTTAACCATCACTGCCCTAGAGGTTAGATTGGCCCCAACCCTACTTGCCTTTTGAAAGGCTCTATCAATAGTTGTGTCAATGTGCCTTAGCATCCAGTGACAGTTTAGGACCTGTCTGATGGCTATACTGATTGATCTGTGACTTACACTTGCCTGTCTTTTATATTTTTTTGGTTTTAACTTTTGGTTTTAAAGAGGAATTACTGCATTACTTATTGATTTCGGTATTTTTTTTTACTGGTTATATTATCTGCTTATCTTAATAATGTGAGTCACCTACAGTAAGAAATGTGAGATGGGCGGTTATACAAATTGAATAAAGAAAGAAACGAAATCTATTTCTCTCCAGGAACTGGATTCACTTTAAAGTTTTGGGTAATTTTTTTCTAGATCAAGAATGTGCTTTGTTGGCTCAAGGCTGCATTAGACATGTGTATTATATTGAGGTCTGCATCCTTAAGCAAATTCAGGGTATTCAGAAAAGGATTTGAGGCAGTTAGTGGTTTGTTTGTTTTTTAAAGATGAAATGAATGCTTTAAATCTCTGTAAATCTTAATGTTCTTCTTGTATTCTACATTTCTGAAATATCACTCTATGAACTCATGGAGCAATAGAAGGAATTCTAATACAGTCTGTGGGATGGGTTTTATACACCACTTTTCCTAGAACATTGAATAGACTCTCCCTTTGGCAGAATGCACCAGCCGGTGACTCTTTCTAGCTATGTGTTCTGACTCAGCCTTAGCAAGTAATGACAAGCCACTTACTCGCAAGTAAAAACAAACCCCTTTTCAAACAGGGTAGGAACAGTCTTTTAGTCATATGGATAAACAAAAATCAAACTTAATTAGACCCAACAGATCTGGCCAAGAAATCCAAATTCCTAGCTGCATCCTAAAAGTGAACTGTTGTCTGCAACAACAGGCCACTCCCAAACCCCTACTATTTATTTCCCAGCCAGGGAGGGGCTGGCTAGCATTCACATCTGCTTTTCCTTGAGAGCCAGCTTATTGTTTTCCTTTGCTCTCCTCTCCTTTCGTCTCAGCGCATATGCGCATGTGGAATGGGCCCCATCTGTTCCTCCCCCTCACTCAGTTCAGACCCCGAAGACAGCTGCCTCTCCACCTGGGGGGGACGGGGGACGGAAGATCCTGGCTGTGCCTCTGTCTCTGAAGCCGTTTCCTTATCAGAGCCTTCCAAAGGCTCTGAAGTGGCCCAGGCTCTCCCTCAACCTCCTCCTCGTCTGACTCTGCTGCTAGCTCTGCTGGCAGTCAATGGGCGACAACACTATTGGAGAATTTAAGCCTACATGGAACCATAGAGATATATATTTTTTAATAACAGAGCAAGGATATCAGAATAATCTATAAAGGATTCTTTTCGAGGGAAATGGTTTGATAAACCAAAAAGAATCCATCATGGTATGCCTAAAATGTGTATTGTTGGAACAAGTATATCATAGTTTAGATAGAGACACATAAAACGTTAAGGGATTTTACATATGAAAAGAAATTGCAGTGTTCCTACTTCCCACCCCCACAATTCTCGAATTATATTAGTATTTACATTTATTGAATTTAGGTTTGTATGCAATGTCAGCCTTCTGTTTTCACTTTAGCTTCCAGACCCACATACCTTAAGAGTGGCACTCCTGAATACAATGACAGTTGCCATTTCCTTCATGCAAATCATATTTCCACAAAGATCATGACAGTGACCACAGTACAGTAAAGTATAATACAGAACAATACCCTTCTGGACTGCCGATGACCAGCTCTGTATATCAGCCTGCCATAGTGCAAAAATTCTCAGTGTGGCACCTGAGAGTGCCAATGTAGTCATGGACACCTCCTTTGTCACTTCCTGGATCTCAGATATGTGTGATTTTTCTACATTAAAAACTCATTTAATTTAAAAACTGTTAAGCTGCAATGCTGCAAAACAAGGATTTTCAGCTTCCAGTACAATGTTTCTGTTCACGAGTGGCCCTGAGACTCAAATGGCTTCCATAATCCATGCCCTCTTTTAGAAAATAAAAATGATGGGTGGCTACTACTTAGTCTTTATTTGGATATGGATCCACTTTTCAGAAGGAAAAAAAAGGAATTGAGAATAGTAAGAGATGTCCTGCAGGATGGTAGGCTAGAGTAGTTTGTGCAGCAAGTAGCATTCATATAAATCCATGCTTTGAAACTACTAAAAACATCATAGCTATGAATATGTCCCTTACTGGAGGCAACGAAGTGGTAGTTGCAGCAAACTTACTTTGTTCCTTCCTGTCAGATGGGACTCTCATTTACTGACTTTTGCCTGAGAAGAGCAAAACCTGTTGATAATTATCTAAGAAAGAAAAGCAGTAAGAGACGATCCAACACACCACTTTGATATAAATGGCATCTTAGACTTGCCTTCTTGAAAGTGCTCCTTCTTCCTTTCTCTCAGTTCCTTGTATATCTTGTCTCTTTAAACTTAACCTATTAGCTGACCTGAAGGGATGCGGTGGCTCAGTGGCTAAGATGCGGGGCTTGTCAATCGAAAGGTCAGCAGTTCAGTGGTTTGAATCCCTAGTGCCACATAATGGGGTGAGCTCCCATTACTTGCCCCAGCTTCTGCCAACCTAGCAGTTTGAAAGCACGTAAAAAATGCAAGTAGAAAAATTGGGACCACCTTTGGTGGGAAGGTAATACCATTCCGTGCGCCTTTGGCATTTAATCATGCCGACCACATGACCATGGAGACGTCTTCGGACAGCGCTGGCTCTTCATCTTTGAAATGGAGATGAGCACTGCCCCCTAGAGTTGGGAACGATTAACACATATGTGTGAGGGGAAGCTTTACCTTTACCTATTAGCTGACCTCTTTTTATCATCTCCATTATTTGAGGACTCAATAATTGTTTAACAAGACACATGTTTAGTAAATAATAAAAATAATTCTTTTGAAAGATTCCCTAAAATTAAACTGAGCCACAATTAGAATGGATTTTTATGCATCAACTACGTTTTTTTTTCTTTCGTGCCTTAGAATTGTACAAATATTTTTTTTAGTAGTCAAGTGGTTGTTTAAAACAATCCAACCTGCCAATGAGATTATACCCAACCATGCTCAATTCAGGGTACCAATGAAATATCTTCAAATCCTAAATAGGAATTGAAATAACATATTTTATTGGACATATATTTATTGCCCAAGGTATTCAGCATGGCTTTAAGGAATTTGTTGCTATAGTATACCTAGGCGTGTCTCAATTTGTTTGCAATGGGTTGTGACAGATAGTGAAGAAGGCATCCTGTAAACCTACTAAGAACTCCCTGGCAAATCAAACCCAGAAGACCATGTATGCTATCTTGAGTTTTCTAGTGCTATATAATGACTCTTAAGGGAATGCCAAAAAGAATAAGGACATAAGCATATAACTTTATGAAGAGCCTAAGAGACATGGAATGCTTTTTCTTAGTCATATACAATATGAAAAGAAAGAGAAATGGGATACTTGAATCATACGGAACAGTAGGCAACAAATTAAGATAAGCAAAGAAAAAAAATGGGGCAGAGAGGCTACAGAAAAGCACTAAGTTTTATTTTTGGCATTTTCACCCAGTCAAGGATCTCTGTAGATCACAAAGCTATTGATCTGTTCTGTTGTGCATCGCAGGCAATACTGTTGATAAGCAAATGGTGGTGCTGTTGATTGTGGCATTCTATAACCTTCATATTCATTGCTATCCATTCGTAGACAAAATACAAATGCACTATTTGTTCCAATACAGTATGAGCAAAATAATCCTCTCAACTGCAATAGATGAATGAGGAAGTCCACAACTTACACTCATGTGGTTTAAGTGTAAGCTGCAGCATTGTCAAACTTTTTTTTAACTTCTCCTCTCAGCCTGCAAAGCATTCTATTTCCATATTGCGCCATGTTTATATCCTTTTCTAAATGACCTCATAATTTCCTGATTCTCCAGGCAAGACTTGTCCAAATGCATTATATATAAGGCTCATAGCACCCTATATCCTCATCAAAGCAGCGTTATCTTGGGGCGAGATGGGCAGCAAACAAATTTAATAACGAAATAATAATAAATGAAATGAAATCAAAATACTCTGTATCAAATTCCAGTCGAACAGATGGAAACTCTGTGTTCTTCAGGAATGAAATATTGCTCTCATTGCTAATGAAGGTAATATCTCTATTCTTTGTCCCAAATAACGGTGAAGAAAGTGAGGCTAGGGCAAAAGGTTGGACTGCACTATAAGACGGATAGAAGAAAAGATGAAGATCTATAGACATACATTGCGAGATTCGCTGATACATTGGGAGGGAATCAGGAAGAAACACTATTTTAAAATACTGGCTATCCACTATGGAGGCAATGATTCATCCTAATACATTAGACATTGGTAAAATGGTAAAATATAACAAAATTTTGGATAACGGGGAAAGATTAAAATCCAACCAAGAATTAAAGGAGCAGGGAATAATTATAGACTGGTGGCCGTATCTTCAGCTACAATTGAGATACAAAAAAGATTTAGAGGAATTTGGATTTGAACCGAATTTAACACAACTAGACAAATTATTAACAGGCCCGGAAGAGAAATTACTATTTAAAATATATAATTATTTATTAAACTTTAATTTGGAAGAGGAAATCGTAAAGGGATCAATGTTGCATGGGCTAAAAATGTGGGACATAATATTGAGTTAGAAGATTGGGAAAAAATCTGGAAGAAAAATTATACATTAACAAAATTCACGGTATATAAAGAAAATCAGTATAAAATGTTCTATCGGTGGCACTTAGACCCAACAAGACTTGCAAAAATGTATCCCAATCTAAACCCTAATTGCTGGAAATGTAAAAAAGCGCAAGGTACCTTTTTTCATGTATGGCGGCTTTGCCCAGAAATAAAAAAATACTGGATTAAAATACAAAAATGGCTAAATGAAATTACGCATTGCCAAATAGAATTGAAGCCTGAACTGTTTCTTCTGGGGATCATTAAAGGAAAATATCCTAAAAAGATTAAATATTTGATCGTTCATATTACTACAGCAGCGAGAATTGTACTCGCACAAGCTTGGAAAATGTCCACTACACCGACAGATTGTGTAATAATCCGGAAAATCTTTGAGTGTGCAGAAATGGACAAACTTACTATAGAATTAAATAATAAGGAAGACTCAGAATATTACACAACTTAGGAAAACTGGTATCAATGGATAGAAAATAAAAATAGGAAATATATAGATCAAAATAAGACATAAATTGTGTTTACATATATTTGATCAAGTAGGAATATCTGGGAATATATGAATAGAGTTAAGATTTGTGTACTATCGAAATGACATTGAAGTGTACAATTATTATGGACGTATTTTCGTTACAGATGTATTTGTATTTTAATATTTTAAACTTTAATAAAGGTTTTTTGAAAATTAAAAAAAGAAAAGAAGAAAAGACGAAGAGCAGTGGCAGCAGCAGCAGGAGGAAGACAGTAAATAAATAAATAATTTGGAAGGCATTCCTTGTATTTTCCAGAAGGCTAATGACAAATTGGATCACAAAAGAAAAATGAACAAGCCTTTAGGTCATACCTTGTGCAGAAGCAGAAACATTATGGCCATAAAAACGCCAAGGCACTAAATATAGAATTTATTTACTCCAGGCCTGTTTTTTGAAGCATCCTTCTAAATTGCCATGGCAACCTTATGCGTGGCTTATTGCCTTGAATGAAGAACGTTGCCATGGAAACCAATAAAAACAACTGCAATGGCAACAAAAGGAAGACGCGGTGGTTCTGTTTCCGTAAGAAAGAGCCAATTATTTCGTTAACCCCCCAAAAAACATTTAAATCAAAAAAGACAAAGGAAACTCCATAGTTGTATGAGAGAAAAAGCAAAGTAGCACCAACCTTGTCTAGCAAGGAGAAACTGGTATTATAATAGAAACAAATAAAGAAGAAAAGAAGCAGCGAATTTTAAAATGATGTTTGGCATTCAAATTGGTACGGTTCCAATTTGGACCAAGCTATTTATTCATGAATTTTGATTATGTTTTAGTTAATTTGCAACCTGATGTTATTTTTTTTTACCCTTGTGAAAATAGGGATTCATTGAAAATACTAAAAACTGGGGCAATGAAATTAACCTAAGTATATGTGTTAATATACATGTTGATGTAACATTATTATACTATTATCGAGAAGTAAATAGATATGATAGAATAGAGAACCACAAAAGCAAAATACATATGCCGATACAGAAAGCTATAAAATGACCTTAGATGGTATGTATTATTTCCTGTGTTTTGTTTTGTTTTTATGTATTTGTGGTTGTTTTCTGTTGTTTTAAAAGACAAAACTGTTTAATAAAAATTATTTTAAAAAAGAAAGAAAAGAAATTAACCTAAGTAAAGGGTTTACCCACACACAAACACAACTACACACTGGACTAGATTAGTTTAATTGTAATTTATTTATTAAACAAGAAAGCTACACAAAACCCAATTGCAGGCTGCCTATTCATGCAATAACCCTCATAAACATTTTCTAAAGCCAAAACAAGCTTAACTGGTCCTGGAATTATCCAAGAATGATTCAAGGTTAAGATGGACTGCATTTGGCTTCAGTCCATGTATGGCCTCCTGAAGTCTGTTTTTGTTTGTTGGTTTGTTTATTAACATTATTCATATTTTGTCCCAAACCACCCAAACTCTGAGCAGCAAACAACTCCAAAATACAATCATTAAGAACCAACCAGATGAGGAGGAGGAGGAGGAGGAGGAGGAGGAGGAGGAGGAGGAGGAGGAGGAGGAGGAGGAGGAGGAGATGGAGATTAAACAGATTAAACAGATTAACAGAGTTGGAAGGGACTTTATAGGTCATCTAGTCCAAACCCCCACTCAAGCAGGAGACCCTACATGATTTCTGACAAATGGCAGTCCAATCTTTTCTTGAAAGTCTCAAGTGATGAAGCTCCCACAACTTCCGAAGGCAAGCTGTTCCATTGGTTTATTGTTCTCTCTGTCAGAAAGTTCCTCCTCATTTCTAGGTTGAATCTCTCCTTGGTCAGTTTCCATCCATTATTCCTTGTCTGGCCTTCAGGTGCTTTGGAAAACAGCTTGACCCCCTCCTCTCTGTGGCAGCCCCTCAAGTATTGGAAGACGGCTATCATGTCTCCCCTGGTCCTTCTCTTCACTAGATTAGCCATGCCCAGTTGCTGCAACCGTTCTTCATATGTTTTAGCCTCCAGTTCCCTAATCATCCTGGTTGCTCTCCCCTGCAATTTTTCTAGAATCTCAACATCTTTTTTTATAGTGTGGTGAACAAAACTGGATGCAGTACTCTAGGTGTGGTCTTATTAGGGCTTTATAGTGTGGTATTAGTACCTCACTTGATCTTGATTGTATTTAGGACTTTAGGATTGCATTGGCTTTTTTAGCTGCCGCTGCACACTGCTGGCTCATATTTAGCTGGTTGTCCACTAAGACCCCAAGATCCCTCTCACAGTCACTGCTATTAAGCCTGGTTTCCCCCAGTTTATATGTGTACTTTTGGTTTTTCTTACCCAAGTATAGGACTTTACTTTTCTTTACATTGAATTTCATTTTGTTAGATAGGGCCCAGTGTTCAAGTCTGTCAAGATCCATCTGGATCTTGAGCCTATCTTCTAGGGTGTTAGCTATTCCTGCCATCTGCAAATTTGGTGAGTTCCCCTTCTATTCCCTCATCTAAGTCGTTTATGAAGATATTGAAGAGTAATGGGCCCAAGATGGAACCTTGTGGCACCCCACTGCTTACTTACTGTAGGTCTTCTTTGCTCACACTACTGTTTAATTTGTGTACTGTTCTTGCTGTTCCTATCTTACAAGTGCTATATATTAGCCTGACTCTGTCTTATAACTATAGTAACATTGCTATCCACAAGAGACAGGATATGTAAAATGACAGTTTTCTCTGCAAAACAGTCACATCCGTGTTTCATTTTGCTTACAGCGATGCAATGCAAATATACAGAAAGGAGTTATTTGGAAAAGTTTTTCCTTGTCTCGTGGCATGGAAATGATATAAAAAGCAAGTAGCAGTAGCACCAAAATATCCCAAAGGTCAACTTCAGTTCCCCAGCAAAATAACTTTGGTCTGCTGTAAGCTTTTTTTGTTTTTTGGCTTTCTTGCTCAGCTCTAGAAGTTCTGTTCCCCAACTTTTAAATGCATAGAGAATATGTTTTCTTTTATGGCTGAAACTTGGAGACACACATCCTTGTCAGTGCAGTATGCAGCTAGGTCAACATTATATCACAAGATTGTTTTTTTCCCCTTTGTCAGTCAGCTGGGAATCAAGACTGGAGCCTTAGTTTAAAAGATAAATGTACTTTATAAATCTAAGAGCTATGGTGGTGCAGTGGTTAGAATGCAGTACTGCAGGCTACTTCTGCTGACTTCTGGTTGCCAGCAGTTCGGCAGGTCGATCCTCACTAGCTCAAGGTTGACATAGCCTTCCATCCTTCTGAAGTCAGTAAAATAAGGACTCAGATTGTTGGGAGCAATATGCTGACACTGTAAATCACTTAGAGAGAGCTGTAAAGCACTGTGAAGTAGTATATAAGTCTAAGTGCTATTTTTACTTATTTACTGCTGCCCCGTTCATTGCTCTTGGTATGTGTTGTGGCCCGCCGCTGAGTTGCTTGATCGTCAGAGGCATTTAAAAGAAAAAAAGTCTCTGCCGATCAGGCAACTCAGCTTGGATCATCAGAGGCATTTAAAAGAAAAAAAACCCCTTTTTTTCTTTTAAATGCCTCTGATGATCCAAGCTGAGTTGCCTGATCAGCAGAGGCATTTAAAAGAAAAAAAGTCTGCAAATTGCTTCTGGGCATTCTGCCAACCACAGTAAGATTACGGTTATCTGAAATACTATGCTTCAGAATTGAGTTATTATTCTTTGGATTCTTGTCGGCTATTAATGAAGTTAAATTAATAGCCCTTGTTCAGAAAGGACTGATTTAAACTGTATTTGTGTTCGAACAGCTACAGTATATACTCGAGTATAAGCCGACCCGAATATAAGCCGAGGCGCCTAATTTCACCACAAAAAAACCTGGGAAAACTTATTGACTCGAGTGTAAGCCTAGGGTGGGAAATGCAGCAGCTACTGGTAAATTTCAAAAATAAAAATACAGCACACAGCACACAGAAGCAAGGAGGTTCTTGCCCAGTATGGCACGGACAACACAGAGGCTGCCGGCGTGCAGGAGAAAAGAAGAGCGGTGATATCAGCAGTTATCGGACCACCCACACAGGCTGCAGGTGCCTACAGATGAGCGGGAGAGACCCGCACTGCACTGGAGAACAAGTAAGTGGGACCCTCATTCGAGTATAAGCCGAGGGGGGCTTTTTCAGCATAAAAAATGTGCTGAAAAACTTGGCTTATACACGAGTATATATGGTACTTAGAAAACTTATTAGTAGTCCTTAATTAGTAAACTAAGGTTTGTATGGACTTTGTGTGTGCTGCGTTCTTTGGGGTCCATAGCTGGGGCAGAACAACCTTTCTTGCCACCGTTGTTAGGTGAATTGCTGCCGTTGATAGGTTAGTAACATGATTATTAAGTGAATCTGGCTTCCCCTTTGATTTTGCTTGTCAAAAGGTTGCAATAGGTGATCATATGACCTTGGGACACAGCAACAGTCATAAGTATGAAGCAGTTGCCAACCATCTGAATTTTGATCACAAGATCACAGAGATGCTACAAATGTGATAAGTATGAAAAATGGTCATAAGTCACTTTGTTCAGTGCTGTTGTAATTTCGAGTGATCACTAAACCAACTGTTGTAAGTCAAAGACTACCTGTACTATGAACATATTGTAATTAGAAGTTGTAAAATGGTTTAAAGTGAGGAGTACAGTATACAATTTCATTTCCTATTCTACCTTACCCTGAAACAGGACAGTAGCCAAAGCCTTTTTGATCTTTTAAAAAAATCTTCAGGTATAAGGATATTTGAGGGGATGTGGTGGCTCAGTGACTAAGATGCTGAGCTTGTTGATTGAAAGGTCGGCAGTTCAGCAGTTTGAATCCCTAGTGCCATGTAACAGAGTGAGTCCCGTTACTTGTCCCAGCTTCTGCCAACCTAGCAGCTCGAAAGCACGTAAAAAATGCAAGTAGAAAAATAGGGACCACCTTTGGTGGGAAGGTAACAGCATTCTGTGCGCCTTTGGTGTTTAATCATGCCGACCACATGACCACGGGGACGTCTTTGGACAGCGCTGGCTCTTCGTCTTTGAAACTGAGATGAGCACCGCCCCCTAGAGTTGGGAATAACTAGCACATACTGTATGTACGAGGGGAACCTTTATCTTTACCTTTTATAAGGATATTTAACCAGTTTCTGAGTCTGGTGTGATTACATAGCATGCCTCAAAGAGTGGGGGATTATCTTTGGAATTTATAAAAACAAGAATTAATTCTTGTCCAGCAAAGCTCTGCCTTAATGTATCTACAGGAATCTCTGTGTTTGGTATGCCTCCTGATCAGGAGATGCTGAATTAAACAGATTTATAGCAGAGAGCAGTCTAGTTCAGTGTAGGAGCTTTCAAATGTAATGTATTCTTCCTTTCTCACAGGACATTAAAAATATTATTTATTTTTCATTCAACATTAACTCTCCAGGCCTACCATTTATAGATTCTTAAAGATAAGAAAGTTTGCTTAAACATGTATTCTGAAACTCCATCCCAGGGTTTTCTTTGCCTATCAAAGGTGAAACAGGTTAGTGAATGAAGTTGATACTAGCATCCTGTAGTCAAAGAACTATTCTAATCTCTTAACCCACGTAAGGCAATTCAATATTTATTTAGAATTTCACTTAATCTTAGGTAAACTTACATTATGCATTCTGGCTGGCATACTTTAGAAAAGAGTATTTTTGTTATCTATGGTCCCAAAAGCCTTTCAGGTAGCATTTGCTATAACAAATATTTATTATTTTATTATCTAATATGTGAAGGAAGAACATATATCTGAAGCAGATCCTTTGTTTAAGGTCAAAATTAGCAGCTTTCAATTTTACTAGATATCAGTAAAATAAGAATTTTATCACTCTATATTATTATTATTCAGATTGGCCCCACAGTCAGCAAGATGTTTAGACTAGGTTTGGCATTTGGCACTTATTGAGTCTTCCCCAAGGACTTGGGATAGACAGATGTTGTTGTTTCATAATATTAAGAGATATTAATATGAGAGCAAGTTTGGTCTAGTGGTTAAGGCACCAGGCTGGAAAGCAGGAGACCATGAATTCAAGTCCTACCATAGCCATGAAATCCAGTTGGAAGATGTCAGGCTAGTTGATCTCTATTAGCCCAACACTCCTTATAGGATTGCGGGTTTGTTTTTTTTTTTTGGTGGTAAAATAGGAGGATGAAAGGATGCTAAGTGTATTCATCACCTTGACTTATTTATAAAAATAATAAAGTTAAGATAAAATCCCAGATCCCTGTTTTAATTAACTGTGATTAGTAAAATGTCATTTGAAAATCTCACCAGCAATTGGAAATAAGATTTATTATCAGGAGCACTCTGTGAAAAATGAAAGTTGCAGACAAAATATCAAAGTATATGAACTCCAAATCATCATGGAGAAATATTTTTTTTTTAAAAAAAGAAGTTAGCCGAGAAACAGAACTAATTAAAAAAAAATAAGAAATGAAGCATGTAATGGCTAGAATAAGGGAAGAATGGCAGGGTGAAGGTTGATCACTTAGCTTATTGTTTGGGGGAACTTCTTAGAAATACCAAACATACATGTCTTCTTTTTGTAAAATATAAAGTCCTAAATACACTCTTGGATCCAAATTATTTTGAATTCAGCAGGGCTTATTTCTGAGTAGAGATTAGATCAAATTTCTGAACAAGATTGTATACAGCGACATACTAACCTAGAAGCTGGGCTGAGTAGGGCTGAGTGGGGTTTTTCAGTAACAAAGGGATATCATTCCTTGGGTGAATGCTTGCATGGCTCCATTTTTAAGTGCCCCTTTTGCAAGGAAACAAACTTCCAGTTCGCATCAGTTCTCCATCTGGGCAAAAAGTGTTTGGGTGCCTATGGGATACCTGAAAATGGAGTGGATGGCTCTGTTTCTAAGCATCCCATAGGTATCCAAACACTTTTCACTCAAAGGCACAGAAACCATGGCACAGAGGAGACAGATTTTGTAAGGTGAGTCCAGTGAACAGGAAGGGAGGGGGAAGCATGAGGTATCTTAGTGGGTTGGGAAGGCCTTGGGGGGCCTATTCCATCACTACACCCCTCCATGGCCTTCCCCACCCTGAGATACCTCATGTGTACTTAACAAACCACACATTCAATTAGTGAATGCGTGGGCAAAAAGCAGGGAGTGATCTCGTTCAAGGTATGAGATTCACTCCTATGAACCCTCAAGGTACAAATGGAACGGGCAGGCATTATTACATTCATAACTCTAGAACTATCTGTATTTTCCATAATTAATTTAAATGGACTCACAATCCTGCAGGCAGAATTGGTATGCCATCTGTGAATTTTCCTGGAGTCATCGTTCCTGCTTGAGGAGCAAATAGTGACTGTTTCCAGAAGCACATTTGTATAGTTGCTCCCATTCCTAAATGTGAAGCACTGCTCACAGTGACTCATGCCTTACCCACTCCTTGACTGCACTATTGCAATGTGAGGTTGCATTTGAAGAGCATTCAGAAGCTTCAGCTTGTGCAAAACACAGTAGCATATGCCATATTGGATGCACCATCAAAACATCACACTCATGTCAGAAGCATCAAGATACTTCCAGGTTGAAAGGATTAGCCAGTGACATCACAGTTGCCCAGGAGATGCCCAGATGGGGGCTCCTTTCATGTACTGGGTAGGAGCCAGAGTGAAGGACAGGAGCTCATCCCACTCCATAGCAGTAATTGGGCCTCAAACACAGACTTGCTAGCTGCCAACCCAGCATCCTAAACACATGAGTCACCGTGTTCCTATATGCACCATGATATTCTCACATAACATCACATAACATTGAGCTCCACTGGGTCTTAGTGGGCTTTTGGGTGCAATTCAAGATGCTGTTGTTAAAAGCTCTACACGACATGCATCCAGGTTACTTGTAGGACCACCTATCTCCAATGGTTTCTGCCCATCCTTTTAGATCTGGGATAGTAAAAATTCTTCAGGTCTCATCAGTGAAACAATGCCACCTAGTAGGTCAGGAACCTAGAGCTCTTGGGCAAATAGTCAATTATAAAAGATAGATGGATAGAAAGATATAAAGAGATACATATAGATCCTATATTGCTATCAATTATAATTACATTCTTGCTTTAGCTGGGCAGTGAAAGATCCTTGATGACTTGGATGACTCTGCTGGGAATCAAATAAAAATACTTTAAAAACTCCACATGTTCTGCTTGATAACTCAAAACCTGGCATAAATCTATATCAAGGATGGACAACTTGAAACTTCATTTCATCCTAAAGACTCACAGAATTGCTGATGAGTTTTAGTTGCATTAATGCAGAAAATTGTAAGGGTGATTTCCTACCATTTTGAGATGAGAAGTAAAAGAATTGAGCCAATAAATAAGTCAATTATTAAATATTTCCAATAAGGGAGCTGTTCAGCTAAAAATCTAAATTATAAATCTCTACAAAGCAATAAATTAAAGAAAAATGTCACAGCTTTTTTGTATACTGTTCTCAGAATTATTCTTTGCAGTCCTCCAAACTGCTCTCTAAATGAACATGCATGAGTATATCTACGTGTAGATTTATTTAAGTGGAGTTTTAAGTGCAGTATCCTTTGAAAACTACAGTAAGTGATAAATGGTAAATTGCAGAAAAGAAAGCAGTCTCCCATGAATGCACATAACAACACTTTCCATTTCAGTCTAATTCACAACAAGGGAAGGTAGGTGACTAAATATTCCTGATGTCTACAGCAACAACCTTTTTTGTAAAGTTGGTGGTACTAAACAATGTATTTCTAAAGCAGGTGCTGCAATTCATTTTTTAAACTAAATCATACACTTAAACAAATAAAGATTTTGTATGGATGGTAGCAGTCCTTTATGGATGAACACATGTGTTTGTTTGTGTGTGTGTGTGTGCGTGATTCTCATAATCTTTATTCTTTTATACATTCTCAGATACTTTTATTTCTGGGAAGTCTACTTGAGAAGGTGGTGTTACTGCAATTCCAGATACAATTTAATGACATTGTTTTTCTGGATCCATTTTAGATCTCACTATTCTGAAACTTCTTTTTCCTTTGCTGGATTATTTATGCCAAAAACTATGATTTCCTTTTTGGTGATCTATTTTGAAGAGAGTTTGGTACTTTATTTCAAGCCATGCCAGAAAATCCTGCTAAGGGATCATAGTTTGATACCTAGGTCAATGACCCATGATGTTACACAAGGGTATATTTCATTTTCTAGTCCAATGTCCGCTAGAAAACTCTGTGAAGGCAGAATGACAACTCTGCTACTTTTTACCATCCAAATACCAGCTGGAGCATCTGGTACCCTTGAATGTTGAATAATCTCAAAAGTAGGCTGGAAGAGACTGAACAAGATGAGATTAAACCATATAAATCAGAAATGATGTTAGTAAACAGGAAACTGGTCTATGGAATGGGGATTCAGCCTGTGTAGGATGAAGTTGCACTCCTTTGAAAAAGTAAATCTCTTCTGGAAAGTGCAAGTTCCTTTGATTCTCAAGTAGGAATCTTCTGGAGACATTCTTCCACTTATGTCCCCATCATCTGAGCTGATCTACCTGGCATACAAGACTGGACCTTCCTGTGTATCTCCCCCAAACTATGGAAAGTACTCTTCTGAGAATGTTCTGGATGTCCACATTTTTAGCATCTAGAAAAATCTGTAAATACCCAACTGTTTTAAATTGTTAATTGATTTTAATGTTAGCTTTATGCTTTTTTTACATTCTTATTGTTTTTTTAAAATTCTGTTAGCTTCCTTGAATACTTATTCAAATGGACAGGTGGTGTATAAATTAGAATAAATGAATAATAATATTTCTTGATATTATTCTTCTGTCTTGATTTATCTCCTGAATGTGTCACCAGTGAGAGGCTACAATGGATTCAGTTGTTTCAAGGGCAATCCCCAAGACAAATGTTCTTTATAGAAAGGTAACAGTACCACGCTGTATTTTAAGCGTGGTGTTTGGTTTGTACTTCTTCTCCAATTAAAGAATTAGAACTTATTTTGCCCTTTCTTGCAGTTGTTATTACTAATGGTCTTGATCATTTTTCAACCATGTGTTTAAAACTCTCTGGCAGAAAAAAAAAAGATTATATGCTTGTTAACATTTCATTATCTCTTTCTATTTTATCCAGCCTGCCAAGAAATATTCAGAGTGGGAGAACTGCAGGGCGACTACAAGAATTCCCCACTTTAAAATTTAAATGGAACTTTTCCAAATGCATTTGGTTTCATCACACAATGACAAATACTTTTCTAATGCTTTTTATCAATTCCATGCTGCTTTGTAACACAGAACGGGATTATGTATCGCTACTGAAGCTGTTAGGACTACTTGATTTTGGATAAAGAGTTGAGAATTCAGATTTATCTTTGGATTGTTAGTAAAATACATGAACACATTTACATGTACTCAAGTTTGAATGGCTACATTGGAGATTAAGAAAAACCATAAACCATATGGTTTTGTGGATTCCATAGGCGTAACATCTAGGCTGCAAAAACCCAGAAGAGCACTCAGAATATGCTAGTTCTGTGCTGCCATCTATCAGTTACCTGGAATTTTGCAGGTTGGATATATTATACCTATATGTAAATCACATATTAAATAAAAGCATGGAATTGGAAAGAAACCACACATATTATCCCTGCTCCTCAGATCCTATATCTGCTGAGCAGATATTGGATTATAGTTTTCACTTGTGATATAGAACCAGATATAGAATCACAAAGAAGACTGAAGGAGGGAACTCAAAATATAAAACATGATAGTCAAAATATAAAACATGATAGTCCTGGTCAGAACTACTTCTGAATTCATAAATAATATTTGCATTAAGAATACAATGACAAGGATGGGGCATTCATGTGGTAAATGAAATATAGATTTAACTCAACTCAAAGGACAACCCCTTCTCCTTACCCTAGGAAAATAGGCAAAAGAGCCTTGATATAGTCGATAGTGAGCAACCAAATGTCTCTAACTGGTTTTCAAGTATAAGTAGTCCTCGATTTACAACTGTTCATTTAACAATGAGTCAAATTTATGACAGCCTTGGAAAAAGCAATTTATGATCTAACCTCAAAGTTACAACTATTGCAACATCGCCAGGGTCACATGATTGCAATCTGAATGCTTGACAATTGGCTCACATTTATGATGTTTGCAAAATCTTGCAATTACAATCTTGTGATTTGCGATCTTCCCAGGTGTCTTCCAACAAGCAAAATCAACTGGGGAAGTCAGATTCGCTTAAAGACTGTATTGTCATATAAATCCCCCCCCCATGATTCATTTAATAACCACAGTAAAAATGATAGTAAAATCAGGTCTGATCATGTCATGATCCACTTAATGACCTCATTGCTTAGTGATAAAAATTCTGGTCTCAACTGTAGGACTAAGTCAAGGACAATTTGTAAAGTTTTGACAGTAATAATCTTCCACTAATTTTTGGCTCCAAAATGTTAGACTTCGTACATGGATATTCTGCAGTGATGAGTAATATCCATTTATATCTTTTACATCTGTTGATTTTGGCATTTAGATTTTCTGCTCAATCATGTAATAACTTTTCTTTCCTGTCTTCAGTTCCTTATCTCAAGTTTCCTGCTGTCCTTTTGTAACCGGGGAGTTGCAATAAAATTGGGGAAACGATTGAAGGTGGAGCACAGAGTTGAGCGTTGATATATAGAAGAAGCAAGGAAATTCCTTGGGTGCTACAAATCTGAGTGCCAGACCTTTTAATTAGCAGGATGTAAGAAAGAGGAAGTTAAGAGGAGAAATTGGAAAATTAAGACATAAAATGAGACAAGGGGCATCTTTGTGCACAAAGTAGAGCCTCAGAGTTTGGGAAATTATAAAATTGTGGAGCTGTAAGTATAAAATCCTACCGATACAGGAACTCTATTTTTTTCTGTTTGGAAGAAAAGGCGAGGAAAAAGAAGGGATTAATTTGCTGAGGAAATAAGAAGGAACTAGAGAGTTAAAATGAGACAAGAAGAGCACATGATAGTAAAGGAGATAAGAACAAAGCTTTAAAGTATAAGAAAAATTACTGGTGAGTCAGGCAGCTTAGAAAGACAAAAGGGGGATAATACACAAAGCCTCCCAGTTGGGAGAGTGACAGAAAGATTACTTATGAGCCAGAGATGAAGGGAGAATGCACAAGTTTGTCCTCCTGCTGTGTACCCTGCTGGTAAACCTGCCTGCAGTTTGGGTTCAAGGGAGGTGGATTGGCAAGTTCCTCCTACGGAGGGAACCAATCCAACATGTCAGCTGGAGAGAAAATTTGGGTGAAGAGGTGAGGTGCACTTAGTGTGTGCAGGCTGAGGAAGAAGAACATGGCTGCAAGACCTTTAGATTTGAATCAGGGCCAGCCAGGAGGTGCAGCAGAACCATAACGAGGAAAGAAGAAAGTACCCCATGTGACTTTGGCAAGACAACAAAGGTTGAATTGTGTGAATTTAAAGTGAGGTTTCAATTGAGTGGCGTGAGGGCCTTGTGGTGAAGATGCTCGCCTCCCACACGGAAGATTGAGAGTTCAATCCTAGGCAGATATTTCTCTCCTAGGGTGCAAAGAGAACATATCTGCTGAAAACATCACATGGAGTCAGGAAGGGCATCTGGCCAGTAAACACTCAGCTCCATCCAGTCGCCCTGACACTACACTGAAATAAGGGATTACAGGGTCGTAAAAAGGGAGTTATATACAAAGTTTTAAAAAGAACCTATCCAGCTATGGGGTGCCAGAGAGGGACTGAATTCTCCAAGTGTGCCTCTCAGGACTGGAATGAGAGACTTATGGCCACAGAATTCAATGGTTATTATTGTATAAAGTTAGTCTTGTATCTGTATGAGTCTGGTTGGAAATTTCTAAGGTTATTGTTTTAATACAGAAGTAAAAGGGACCTCTGCTATGGTTTGAACGCCAGCTAGTAAAGAACAATGGTTTGTTCATAACTCAAAGTGTATCTTGGGTGTTACTGGGGTCAATAGGGGGAAGAAGAGTTGCTCCTTAGAATCCCCTGCTGGTCGAAAGGTTTTATGGCAGGCTTGATTAGAATAAATTCTATAAGGAGCAAGAAGACATTTTGTATGACAAATCTCAAGGAGAACTCTTGAACCCAGGCCTGGCTTCTTCATTATAGCAGAGGCTGTTGAGCGATGCTTCCTTATTTCCTTATTTGTCCCCCTTTTCTTGTCTCTTGGAAATAATAAATAATATGAATATACAGCAAGACAGAAAATGAGAAGGGTCATTACTGTTATCAACACTTCTGGAGAACACAAATATAGTAATTTTCTTTTTTCATTTAACCAATGTTCTTCAACTATTGCAATGAAGCTGCGAAGCTGCATTTTGTGTGTAATAATAAAACCAACACAACTGTAAGTGTAAAGAAGGAACAGGTACGCTTTCATCACCATTCATCTTAGCTTGGAAATGTTTTTTTATATAACTGACTCATATTTATGGCAATTGAAGTGTCCCTGGATCATGTGATCACCTTTTTCAACCAAGCAAAGTCAATAGGGAAGCCAGATTAACAACCACAGTGATTCATTTAACATCTGTGTCAAGAAATATTGTAAAATGGGGCAAAACTCCCTTAACAACTGTCTCAATTGTGGTTATAAGTTGAGGACTACTTGTATTTGTAGTTTCATAATAAGGTAGAGAGACCATGAACACATGGCTTCTGATATACCCCCACCCACCTACCCAGCCAAAGTACTAGCAGTGGTTTAAGTGTCTATATTTTCTTCTATGTAATGATTTAATAATATCTTATATCTCTGTGTATGTTTCTGTTTTCCCATCATGTAGCATCAGCAAGTGATCTATAAATGTATGTTTTTTTTATTTTACTGTTCTCCATAGCAATAGCACTTAGATTTATATATCACTTCATAGTGCTTTACAGGCCTCTCTAAGTGGATTACAGAACCAGCATATTGCTCCCAACGATCTGGGTCCTCATTTTTTTTTTAAAGCAATAGCAAACCACTTTATTTTCACTGCCAAGAAAAATACAAGGATGTGTACATCACTAGACTGATCAGCTTAAAGAGAACTTTACTTTGATTTCTAACTTTAAAAAACCCCAACAAAACAAAAAAAGTTCTTTTTTCTCGGAACAAGGGATAATAATAATTTAAAGGCAATTAATGCTTCCAGCTTTCCTTCTGCTAAATCTATGTCAACGTAATGTCACCATACCACTGCATTAGATCACAATTATGGATTCATATCCCTTTGCATCAGTGCCTTTAATATATCTGCATTAACATTCCAGCATACACTGAGTTTCAATGCTTTTTTTTTAAAATTTTAAATAAATTTTTATTTGTTTAAAAGTACACACAAAACAAAACTAGTGATAATAAAACATACAAACCAAACATGAAAACAAAGAGTTCAAATATACATTTTGTCAACTATATCACAACAGTAATGTATGTTCTTATTTGTGTTTTGACTCTTGTTTGTTTGATCTTATTCATATATCTATTTTTATTATTTACTTTAATTACTATTAACTTATGCTAGTGATTTATGTTCCTGTTTCTGTAACTCCAATTGTTCTTTATTCTTTTTTCCTTTTTCTATTTTTCAACCAAGTATACCACTTTTCCCATATTAGATAATAGTCATGTTCCTCTTTATCTTGTAATTCTTTTGTGAGTCTGTCCATTTCTGCACATTCCATAATCTTATTAATTACTCTATCTTCTGTCGGTGTGTCACTACTCTTCCAATTTTGTGCAAAAATTATTCGTGCTGCTGTTATTATATGGATGATTAAGTATTTTATTTCCTTTTCATATTGTCCATGTATTATACCTAGTAGAAAGGTTTCTGGTCTCATTTCTGGGTCCTCATTTTATTGACCTCGGAAGGATGGAAGGCTGAGTCAACCTTGATCCGGTCAGAATCAAACTCCTTGCTGTGGGTAGAGATTGGCTGTATTCTAACTACTGTGCCACCAGGACTCTCTTTGCTTTCTTTTTACCTAGGTGGGATTTAAACAGATAATGGGCTTCATGTTTCATTGAGGACTCTCTTGGTATGCTTAACTTGAATGTTTGTTGTTCCTATCAAGATCAAACCAGCAGGTTCTGACAGGTTCTGGAGAACCGGTAGCGGAAATTTTGAGTAGTTTGGAGAACTGGCAAATACCACCTCTGGCTGGCCCCAGAGTGGGATGGGAATGGAGATTTTGCAATATCCTTCCCCCAGGAGTGGGGAGGCAATGGAGATTTTGCAGTATCCTTCTCCTGGAGTGGGGTGGGAATGGAGATTTTGCAGTATTCTTCCCCTGCCACGCCCACCAAGCCATGCCCACCAAGACACACCACACCCACCAAGCCATGTCCACAGAACCAGTAGTAAAAAAATTGAATTCCACCACTGGATCAAACTCCAACTGTGGGCAGAGTTCGTCTGCAATACTGCATTCTGGCCACTGCACCACTGGGCTTTCTTCATAGGCTCTGGTTTGCTTCAAGCTGTTTTCAATTTTTTCCTGTTACTGGCTCTCCCCTGTATACCAAATTTGGTTCAGTTCTGTTCTCAGAGATTATCATGTAATGGACAAAGTTTTAAAGTCCCTTTACCTAATTTCTTTTAAACAACCAATTAGGTTTGAAAGAATAAAAAGGGCAGTTATTGTGATTTTGGTAATATACAAGTTAAGTAACTTCAATGAGTCAATTCACAATCAGTTAAAAGTGATGAATAAAAGCAGGGTCTTCTGGTGGAGATATGACAAACTGAAGATGGATCTGCAAAAATGGACCCAACAAATGCAACAAAGAAAAAGGAACAGGATGAGGAGAGGACTGGAGATCACCCACTTGTGCTCTGGACAGCTGCTCCATGAGCAGACTGCTGGACAGAGGTCTTCCATAGGTCTGAATACCAAGAAATGAGTTTGAAAATGTTGAAGTCAATTGAAGTCCATGCTTCCTAAAGTTGCTTCTGACGCTTTTCTGTGCAAAGTGACATCAATGTACTTTCAAACAGGCAGATAATGTATGAACCAGTGGTTATTGTTGGGCTACAGGTTACTGTTATTCATGCTGGCTGAGTCTGTTGGGCCTTATAGTCTCAGGATATAAAAAAAAAAGATCAATTCCGTTTTAGAGGTAATAAGTGATGGTGATTGTGATTCTTCCATAAATTCTTAATGTAATTCCAGGAACAAACCATTTTTAGTCAATTGCTCAAAAAACATGAGACAAACAAGAAGGAAAAAAGAATACATAAGAGTGCTTTAACAAAAAAGTGGAAAAAATTCAACAAAGAAAAATATAGTATGTTATGTCATTACAGCATTGTGTTCTATTTTCCCTGTTTGATAGTGTATGTATCACCTTCAATATCATCGTTGTGCTTTGTTTTTTTTCTTTCTTTCATTTCAGATAATCATTGACTTACAATCATTCATTTAGTGATCATTCAAAGTTACAATGGCATTAAAAAAAGTGACTTTCACACTTACGATCATTGCAGCATCTCCTGGCCACATGATCAAAATTCAGTGTCCTGGGGTCATATGATCACCTTTTGTGACATTCTGACAAGCAAAGTCAATGGGTAAGCCAGACTCACCTAACAACCTAATGTTACTAAGTTAAGAACTGTAGTGATTCACTTAACACCTGTGGCAAGCAAGGTTGTAAAATGGAGCAAAACTAAAAAAATGTCTCACTTAGCAACATAAATTTTGGGCTCTGTTGTTAGGTCGAGGACTGCCTGTATTAATAAAAGAAGCAATAAAAAATAAATAAAAAAAGAAAAGTGACATGAATAAAATCTTTCAGCCAAGCTCAATTTCTGGTGGCCTCATGGATGTCATGGACTTTTATTTATTTATTAATCAATTTATATAGCTGCCCATCTTGGGAAGAATATGGCACTGGTTTGTCGCTGCCTTTTGTGGACATTTCTATGACTTATGAGTTCAGTTTACAACCCTCCAATTCCCTGGAGATCTTCATCCAAGTACCAACCAGGCCTGAGCATGACAAAATTAGTCAGGTGCTACCACCTGCTGAGGTAATTGCTCAAAAGCCCCATTTGTTTGAACTGACTCCGTTTTGCAGGAATCAATTTTTACTTTAATAGGATGCTAAAACACTGTCCCCAGCTGGGTTCAAACAAAAGGACCAGGGTGAAAAGTCTGAATGTACTGATGAATGTATTAATGAAAGTGAGAGCAAAGAAGGGAAAATGCACCTTAGCGCATTATCCAGGCACATTTGTTTGATACCTAAGAAATTGCCTTTTCCCTCCCTTTTCTGAGAAGCTACCTGGGGACACAGGCTATGTTTGTTTGCACTGTGTGTAATCATTTTCTGACAGACAGCCAGTTTCCCTACAGGAAAAGTTCTGGTCCTGTGAATATCAGCCTTGCTGGCACTTCTTTCTCCATCAGCTAACGAGAGTTGACAGAAGCACCAGCACTTGAAGGAGCTCATCAGCCAACGATGATGCCTCTCTGCCTCCGATGGAAAGCAGTTGGTTCTTTCCATCTTCTTCGCAAGTAAAGGATGTTCACCAGCCAGAGAAACAACTCCATCTCCCTTTCTCAACTGACCTTTTATCTTCCCACAATAATTAAACATTAATTAGATGTTTTTTGCAGAATGTCAGAAACGGTCCTCTAGAGAAAATATGATGTTAGGAAATCATGTCACACCTTTTGTTCAAAAAAGAAAACTGTGCTGCTGCGGTTTTAAGGGATTGTCAGCTATCACAACCAATAAAATACCTTTGTGTTATATATTGAGCTCCCTTTCACAGGAAATAGAACCACTTGGAACGTATTCTAATGGCCTTTTAGCAGGGGTGAAATGCTCCCGGTTCAGACCGGATCGCCTGATCCGATAGTGATGGCGGTGGGTGGTTCAGACATCTGGGAGCAAAAATCCCTGCGCGCCCCCTCCCCCATGCCCAGCTGAACCACGCGATCATCAGAGGCTTTATTTTACTTTTAAAAGCATTTTTTCTACAACATCTTTGGCCGAAAAAATGCTTTTAAAAGGAAAAAAAAAAGCCTCTGATGATCATGCGGTTCAGCTGGGATCATCAGAGGCTTTTAAAAGCATTTTTTTTCTGCAACCTCTTCAGCCAAAGAGGTTGTAGAAAAAATGCTTTTAAAAGCCTTTGACAATCCCAGCTGAGTTGCCTTATCTTCAGAGGCTTTTAAAAGCATTTTTTTCTGCAACCTCTTCGGCTGAAGAGGTTGTAGAAAAAATGCTTTTAAAAGTAAAAAAAAAAAAGTTGGCAATGCCCACCCAGTCACATTACCCCCCACCAAGCCACGCCCTCAGAACCAATAGTAACAAATTTTACATTTCACCACTGCCTTTTAGAATGCTTTAAAATGTACACAGATGTCCCCAGATGTAACGTTCGGTTGAATTTCACATTTGCTAGAACACAAATGCATTTCCACATATGCCCAAAATGATGCCAGACAAATAATCTGGTAGGGGTGCCAACTAATCCTAAAAACTGAACGTGCCCATGTGTCTTTAGCAGCATTTTTTTTTCTATTGACTTTAGTTGGTGAGAGTTTTCACAGAATGGAAATTGCTAGTCTTGTCTGCTAATGGAGGTACATCAAGGTTACATTGAAGTCATCACTACATTGGCCAGTTCAAAGGATGTCAAAATTGTATGCATAGTCTTAAACTGAAGGCTCTCTTTTGCTCTGATCCAAAGTGAGCCATATTAAAAGCACCACAACTAGGACAATTTTCTTTTAAGTTTTATGTCATGGAAAGAGAAAGAAAGTGAGAAGAGAAAGAGAATAGCTTTCAAATATATTGCAAAAAATTGAGATTTTTTGGCTATATTGATTTAGATTATAGATTGAGTTATTGTTGTGGAATACTTTTATATATATTTCTGAGCATACAAAGCTTAAAAATCATCACCAATTTTGTCTGTGCTATTGACACTGCATATCAAAAATTTAATGAAGACATTTCTTCCATTCTACACCATAAGGTGATACAATTATATGAAGTTTTATCAAATTACTTGGCTAGTTGCCCCTATTAACTTAGAGAAAGATAAAACAATGAAGAGCAGACTAATTTGTAAGAAAAGAAAGGTATATTAAAAATGGATTTCATGGTGCATGCTGAAACTAGAGATTGATCTACTATTTCAAAAAAAACCCCAACCCTGGTGCAAGGGTGAAATCCAAAATTTTCCCCTACTGGTTTTGTGGGCGTGGCTTGGTGGACATGGCAGGGGAAGGATATTGCAAAATCCACATTCCCACCCCACTCCAGGGGAAGGATACTGCAAAATCTCCACTCCCTCCCCACTCCTGGGGGAAGGATATTGCAAAATTTCCATTCCCACTCCTCTCTGGGGCCAGCCAGAGGTGGTATTTGCCGGTTCTCTGAACTACTCAAAATTTCCGCTACCGGTTCTCCAGAACCTGTTAGAACCTGCTGGATTTCACTCCTGCCCTGGTGGCTTTCTAATGCTCTAGACCAGTGATAGTGAACCTATGGCACGTGTGCTGGAAGTGGCACACAGAGCCATCTCTCCAAGCACGCCAGCCATCGCCCATTGCTCTTTCAGGTTCCGGTATGCACATGTATGCCAGCCAGCTGGTCTTCGTGTGCGCATGTCCACCAGAAATCGGAAGATCAGGTGACTGGAGTGCATGCACATGCCAGAAACCCGAAGCTCAGCTTCCTGGTGCATGCATGAACTACTCTTCCAATTTCCGGCGCTCCCGTTTCGGCACTCAGTGCCAAAAAGGTTCACCAACACTGCTCTACACTTATTCAAATTAGTCAAAATCATTCCCACAATGAAGTTTGTATTTACATGAATGAGGGAAAGGATTGCTACTACATGAATACTGGCCAAGCAGAATGGTCCTGAAATTTCTCAAGATTTGTCTGCTGAAATTTAGTGGTCCTTCAGAGGAGATGAAAAAGGGCCCCATCCTTGTGCTATATATTAATCCCTATATACTGATTCACATCTATATGCTTGTAGTGAATTCTTTCCTGGATACATTTCTCATTGTGTTTTTGTAGAAAAAGGCATAAAATGAAAAGATGGTACTGGTACTGGTACTGGTACTGTCCTGTTGCTTCAGGTCTGCATCTTAAGTTTATCCTACAGTCCCTAGTCTCCAACAATAATTTCTCGACCAATATATTCTGCCTTCATCTAGTATTCACCAAGTAGCAGCCCTTGTTCATGTACAGAGAGCTAGGGATTATAATGTTCACTATGAAGCATTTAGGAGCCTCGATGGTGCAGCGGACTAAAGTGCTGTTAAGTGCTAGCACTTAGCTGCCAGCTGCCTGCAATTAGTGCAAGTTCAAATCTCACCAGGCTCAAGGTTGACTCAGTCTTCCATCCTTTCAAGGTAGGTAAATTGAGGACCCGGATTGTGGGGGCAATAAGCCAACTTTGCACAGAACAACACTGCTTAGGGCCCCCCGAAAGCCCTAATAAGCAGGTGTATACAAAAAAGTATGCAGGCTATTGCTATAATGCATTATAAGCCGCCCTGAGTCTACGGAGAAGGGTGGCATATAAATTGGACTAATAAATAAATAAATAAATAAATTAGAAAGTCATCAGATTTTTGGATAGTAGGCCATTCTTTAATGGCAACGTATAATACATGTCAGCAATTCCTTAAACCAACTGATATTTTTTTCCCCAAACATTATGTGGCTATACTTCCTAGCTGATAATGAGATGTGTGTACTTTAAAGAATTGCAATCAGCTGGCATATTTGTGCCTATGGAATATGAAATACTTTTCAGAATCTAAAGCCATACTGCCAAGTAGCAGTCATACTCTATCCAGCCCCTTATTTTGATGGGACATTAAAAAATAAAGATGTGGGTTCAGTTCTTGATAGATTTAAAATACCTATTATGGTTTAATACTTTCATCAATACTGAAAGAATAATAATTTCAGCCCACACACTCTGAAGATGCCATCATATTACTTACTTGCTTTCTTTGCCCTGATGATGGAAAAGGAAATGGGCAGCAAGTCAGTAGGACTTGGTTTGGGAACAGCTATGTCAAAATCTCTACTCAACCACAAGCATACTGAGATCACTGTTACAATGGATTAAATTATCAAATATATACTTTGTATGTACTCAAATTAGACATTTAATTTTTTTTTAGTATTTTACTGTTTTTTAGTGTTTTAAAATGGTTTTAAGATTTTAATTGTACTATACTGTATGTTTTTGAATTGGGAGCCACCCAGAGTCATTTACTGAGATGGGCAGCTATAGAAATCAATCAATCAATCAATCAAATAAACAATGCAGTTGCAGATGCCCTTATGATTTTTTTCCATGAGTGCTCAATTGGGACCAAGTCTGCTACCCATGGTTGAAGAAAGTTTAAACTTTTCCCTCAGGCCAAATTGTTCCATGAAATGTCTCAAATCTTTGGAAGAAACATGGGCTAATTTAATGATAGCTCAACTGAAGGCACGATTGCTAAATCAAACCAACTTTTTCATTTTATATTCATCCCCTTTGAACCTCAGTAAAAGCTAAAGGAACTTGTAAGCCCCCAGGTTTTGAGTTTAAATATTGAAAGTAGGTGCCTACAGTCTGAAGCTTGTAATATATTTATATATTGTACAATATATTTATAGAGAACTTGTTTCTAAGCCTGAAAAAATAACAAATGTTACATACATATTGTGAAATAAATTGATTTATATAAACATACTATGCCACAGAAACAATTTTCATATGTGTTCAAATGGAAGGAAATCAGAGGCTTAGGGTTCAACATCTCATCCCACCATGAAGGCTTCCCTCTTTCCTAGTGATGGGTTTATGTAATTTTATAGGCTGATTAATTTTAAAATTAATTTTAAAAAAGACTCTGCATCCAAAGATAAGAGACAGTTTTGTGTAGTAGTAACGATGCTGGCCTAGAAATCAAGAAACTGAGTTCTAGTCTTGCCTTAGCCCTGAAAGCAAGTTGGGTGACTTTATTCTCTCAGTCCAACTCACTTCACAGGGTGGTTGTTGTGGGGAAAATAGGAGGATGAAAGAGTATTTGTATGTTTGTCATCTTGAGTTGTACATGAAAAAAAAGGCATGATAATACAGGTAGTCTTTTATTTACAACCACAACTGAGCCCAACATTTATATAGTTTAAATGAGGCATTTGTTAAGTGAGTTTTGCCCCATTTTCTGATCTTTCTTGGCTTACTTGTTAAGGAAATCACTGCAGTTGATAAGTTAGTAATCTGGTTGTTAAATGAACCTAGCTTCCCCATTGACTTTGCTTGTCAGAGAGTTGCAAAAGTGACCCTGGGACATAGCAAAATTAATAAATATAAACTGTTGCCAAGCATCTGGATTTAGATCACCTGATCATGATGCTGCTGCAAAGGTCACAAGTGTGAAAAACGGTCATAAGTCACTTTTTTCAGTGCTGTTGTAACTTTGAATGGTCATTAAATGAACTGTTGTAAGTCAAGGACTCCCTGTAGTCTAAACACACACGCACAAATCTATGTCTAAAATGTGATTGTATCAGTGGTGGGTTGCTCCCGGTTTGGTCCCGTTCTTGTGAACCGGTAGTAAAAGTGGCGGGAGGCTCCGCCCTTCTGCCCGGACGTCATCATGGATGATCTGCGCATGCGTGCGCACACCCATTGTGAACTGGTAGTAAAGGTAAGTAGACCCATCCCTGAATTATATGCTCATTCTTCCAACAGAACCCTTAACTATCATCCCAAAGTCTTGTCCTGGTGCTAGTTCTGCGCTTTTCACTTCAGTCCTCACTAATACAAACTTGAGCTTCTCTCATTAGGCCACAGCAACCTCAGCAGACTGCCAAAAGAGGAAAAACAAAAGAAACCCAAATTGAAAGCATTGCTTTTCCATCTATCTTTCAAATCCTTTGACACATGATTCTTTCTCTTCCCTAAACAGTTTCTATCCCAATTGCTTATTATGCATGAAATATAAGTACTATTAATTTCTTTTGTGAAATCATGCTTGAACTTGCTTTTTTCCTTCCCCATATTTTTTTCATTCAGTCTCATGTTTCTTTGACTGCAATTCCAAGGTCAAGGAAAGTCTTGTTGTATTGATTATATATAAAATGCTGTGCTTTATTTCTGGAGAATATAACATAATGTAAAAGAAAGAAACAGAAATTAAATGCCTTGGACGTTGTTACTGAATTAAGGGTTTTAAAAAAGTATAGGGAAGGGAATGTTTACTCTTTTTAGTATTAACCTGAGAGATGTCTGCTTAAGACTAAAAAGAATAAACATTCCCTTCCCTGTAGTTTTTAAACACTTAAAAGTGGTAAATTACAGAATTAGAGATTGGATAAGACAAGTGTGAATCAGAATTAAACATTTTAATTGTTTTTAAAATATCTCTTTAAAAAGCTGAGAATTAAGAAGACAGAAAGTTATGAAAGAGACATAAACGGAAAAGTTCACCATTATTATCTTTTTTCTTATCTTCTTCTTAGAGAGTCAACCCTTACTATCTTTGGACAATCACTGCTGATAGAAATAAAAAAAAGGTTAAACATTTTGGTAATACAGAACTCTTTGCTATTTTAGCTATCATCACACAATGTCCTTTATATGAGAAAGTTGTTCAAAAAGTTATTCAAAATCATATTCTTTGTTTAAAGTTTTTCTTCTGTTAGCTTATTGTGTTATCAATGACTAACTGGTCTTAGCATCTGCTTTATACCCAACTATAAAACTATGTTCAGCCCAACAATCTGATGGCTTCAGCAACAGAAGGTGACCCAGATTACAAGGCATTGTACATTAATGCCAAATCTTGTTTAACAGCAGCTGCTGTAAGCTTCTCTGATTAAGATTCACATTCGACAAGCACAAATCACAACAGCCTCTTCAAACACACACAGTTTTCAAACCTGTTCAGCAGATCTTTTCTTTCATAAACACACATCAATCTTGCCAGTTTAACCCCTTTTTATTTTTTACATCTTGTACATAGCTGTCATCCTTCTGACAAAATGATGAAAGAAGACCATTTTAAAAGCTTTATAAAAAAAAATTCTACTGTAAAACAGGAGTTTACTCAAATGGCTTCTCTAAAAAGACAAAAATAAAAAGAAGAATCAAGTGCATATGCTCATTTTGTCCTTCTAATGGGACATTATGTTTACAAAGCTGAAAGTAACCCTATGATATGTGAAACTTTTTTTTAAAGAAGTCATTTTTTGAGGGAGAGTTTTTTACAATATTTTATTAATTTATTTAATTTATGACAAATCTAAGAATGACACCCATTGAAAACAGATGTTAGTAAATTGGAAAAGAAAGATATAAACATAGGTACACACAGAAACACAGGTCCCTTTTAAAATATTATTTTAAAAATGGTGAGTTTTTATAATGGTGCCTACGTCTAAAAACACTTGCGTTTGCGTGAATATTCCAGAAGAACCATTTGTTCAAAACTTTTTCCCACCTAATCAAACATTTTGAACTTTAATAGCTCCAAAGTCATAATTCTATGGATTCACATAATTCAGGAGTTTCCCGTAAAATATGTAAACTGCCTTCAGATATCTTTGCTGGAATAGTTTAGCTCTTTTCTTATACACAGGCCTTAAATAATGACAGGAGAAAGAGAGTTAATGCTTACTTTTTAAACTGAAGAGCAGCAAGAAATTGAGGTAGAAGAGAAGAAAATTAGTTCTTGACTGAGCCATATTATTCATTCCAATAGAATATCTTCTTTCAAAGTTTCCAGTTACACAGGAGATGGATGGTTATTGCTTTCTACTCCTGCCCTGAGTCCAGAAAGACAGTCAAGGGACAGAGTCTAATGTATCCCATCCCTGCTTCTGTCCCTTGCAGTATGAACCTGCAGAGTTCCATTTAAAAAGCATTTGTGCTTGCTAACATTTTATTCTAGCAGCACTGGGTGGCGACTCAAACCTGGTGCAGATTTTTCATCTTAGTGGACTGGAGTCTCTCATGTCCCCTGTGGATTTAAGGACAACTGTGCTATTGGACAGAGAAAATGCCCTCAAACCATATCCATAAATTCTCCTTTTTCATCATAAAAGACTCTTCTATATATTAGTTGTATTTTTTCTCCTCCCAGAATATATAGCAATATCACATTGTAGGAGTAATAGCCCTTTATAAATTAAATTAAAAAAAAACAGGGCAAAACAGGCTTTATTGTTTCTCTGTAAATTTTAGCAATTATTACCTGATGCTATTGTAGATCTTATAATAGAAGAAAAACCCTTTAATGAATATGCCAATTTCACAATATTGTGACTCATTCTTTCCGCTAAAAAAAAAGACTAGAGCTTTATGAGAAAAAAATGCAGTAAGTTTTTATTAGTATTACTTTTAGTCCTGAATAACATTAGATTTGAGATCCAGATTTTAAGCCTCTGCCACAAGTCTTTGGAAATTAACTAAATGGCACAGAACAAAGTGAAAAAGATTCAGACAATCATTTTAATTTAGAGCTACACAACCCTTTATTATGCATCCAAAACTGTGTATCAGTAAAGATGATTCTTTAGAGTTTATAGTTTAAGATTTTCAAACCAAACTTCTCATCCAAAACACTAAGGAAATTTAGAAGTCAGGGGATCAAATAGTTTTCCACAAACAGGAAGCAGAGAGAAAGAAGTATGGGTATATCAATCCTGAAAAACCAGGTTAGGGACATGGGAAAAACCAGGTTACATCATCATGAAGAAAATCTATATGGTCATTAAGGGTTGACACTGACTTGATGACAAATAATCGATCAATCACTCTCACAATGGAGGAAAATAAAAAAATGAAGTTTTTGCGTTTGATACCTTCATGATGTTACCATCAAGATGTTCAAGTTCTGGCCTACATCAAATTATTCACAGTAATAATTTGGGGAGGGGGAATTTTTGAAGAATTATGAAAGGATGGCCTCAGTATAGACATTAACATGTTGGTTTTATTATGATGCTTACTTTAGTTGGTTATTCACACCCTCATGACTGAACTAGTATTGCAATGTGCTCTACATCAGGCTGCCATTAAAGACTATCTGGAAGTCAACATTTGGAAGGTTCAAAATGCAATAGATGGCTCCCATATGATCTTACGTTACTGCTGCTATATACCAGGAGAGCAAAAATAACTGGAGATAGGCTGTCCCACAGATAATCAGGCCCTATACTACAAAGGGCTTATAGGTGATGACCAGCATCTTTGAATTGCACCTGGAAGCTGATTGGCAGATTGGCATTGGCCTTTATAGTATAGGGTCGTGATGGCGAACCTATGGCACATGAGCCTTTCTAGGAATCTCTGGAGGCTGGGGACAGCAACAAACATCACTTCCTGCCCAACCAGAAGTTGGGAAATGGGCCATTTCTGGCCTCCGGAGGGCCTCCTGGGGGGGAGGCCGTTTTTGCCCTCCTCAGACTCATAGAGAGGCTCTGGAGCCAGGTGAGAGAGAAAAATGGGCCATCGCGTGCCAGGAGCGGGGGGTCACAAGAATTATGGGTGTGGGCACACATGTGTGCGACCTCCCGCCCCCCCTCCTGGCACGCGATGGCAAAAAGGTTAGACATCACTGGTATAGGGCCTGATTATCTGTGGGACCAGGGGTGAAATCCAACAGGTTCTGACAGGTTCTGGAGAACCAGTAGCAGAAATTTTGAGTAGCTTGGAGAACTGGCAGCGGAAATTTTGAGTAGTTCAGAGAACCAACAAATACCATCTCTGACTGGCCCCAGAGTGGGGTGGGAATGGGGATTTTGTAGTATCCTTCCCTTGGAGTGGGATGGGAATGGAGATTTTGCAGTATCCTTTCCCTGCCATGCCTACCAAGCCACACCACACCCACAAGCCACGCCCACAGAACTGGTAGTAAAAAAAAATTGGATTTCACTACTGTGTGGAACCACCTAGCTTCAGTTATTTTTGCCCTCTTGTTATAGTCAAGCAGAGTGGGTATGCTCCAGATCTATTCAATTTGATTCAATGTCATCCTATGGGATCAAGGAAGTGTACCTTTCTTGTCTGTACACGCCACACCCCGCCCCCGGGGGCAGCATCCCTTCAGAAATACAAATTTGCATCAACTTTCCTGGGGTACCATAAGGGCTTTACGACTTGACATTGGTTCCAGGCAGATTAAAATATTGTGGTATTTCTGAAATCAAATTGATAAAAAGTGTCGGTTCATAACACATAATTGGCTGTGGTGATCCCAGGCTATCAATGCACCGGGTGTCATACCAAAAAGTCTTGGATGGCACTTAGAAAATATGTGCATTGACGAAGTTTGCATATGTCAGTGACAAAAGGTCACACTGCGTGGACACATCCACTATGCCAATACATTATGACATCTTAGGTACTTGGGAAGAACTCAGTAAGTATGAAGACCAATGCCAGTTAAAGAATTGGCAGCTATGATTTCAGATTGTTGCGTATATAATTACAAAATCACCATCAGCCAATTGCAAAAGGCAAATTTATTAGGAACAGTTTACATCCTGCAACAATACCTTTAACACCATCAAACAACAAAATCTGCCTATCCGAGAGCCTGGGAAGGACTTGATAAGTGGATAAAAATCTAGGCCAAATCTAGCCTAAACAAATCTAGCTGGCTGTGTGACCAACCATAATAATAACGGTTTTATTGTTCTTGTGGGCTCTCCTAAAAGTAAGCATGGAATAAAACAAAGCAAAAACGATTCAATAAAGTATAAAAATACATACAGGGGAAAAAAAGGTGGCTTCGCCTATACACTGAAAACCATGGGGCAGCCTTAAATTACATAAATAAGTTTTAAACAAACAAACAAACAAATAAAATGCCTAAAAACGTAATTAAATTTTATTACTTTTACCTTTGCTATATTTTCATATATGTGGGCTGGTTCGTACTTTGATGTGGGCTGCTGAAATGAATTGCTTCAAAAAATTGAATTGTTGATATTGTTGGGTATATTTTATTGGTTGGTTTCATGCCTACTTACATATACTCATGTTTTGGATAAATTATAGTAGTTAAAACCTCACAGTGTCATAATATGATTGCAATTTATTTGTGAAGAAAGTGCAATTTATTTGTGAAGAAAGTGCAATTTATTGTGAAGAAAGTGTTAATATATAAATAATTTACTGCGTTGTGACCTCTGTATGTTGCTTCTGAATATCAGCTACAGAGGCATTATAGCAGATAGGAGATACATTTCTCTTATCCTCAAAGTAACTAGCCAAAAGGAAACAGAACAAGACCGGCCTCTCTCTCTCTTTACTTTCTTTTTTTATGGAAAGCATTCTTAAAAAATTAAAAGTTTGAGTACAATATTTTACACTAGGTTAAGAAAAATGTATAAATCCTTCTGTCTATTTCATTTGCAAATCCTACATGGAGAAAAGGCAATATTTTGGTAATGACATTTGCATGAAGAGAATATAGAATTGCAGTGCTATTTGACCTTGATAGGTTTTGGAATCAATAATATTTTTGGAGGTTCCACTTCAGGTTACTTGGGTCAATTTCATCACATAACAAGATGGACCTTTTCACTGTCCTCTGGTCTCTTATAACTCTGATTGCACCTCTCATGATGATTGCAATTTCCTGTCTATTTCTTGCTTTGATAATCCATCTAATTATGCCTGATTTTCATTTGACTGCCAAAACATCAGGCATCCAATATATTCTGCCCCCATATGTAATTCCTGGACTTCAAAATGTCTGATTATCTCAACTTCCATCAGCTACTTGAGGAAGAAGGGGATTTCATTCCTCTGCTGATTTCTTGATATAGCTATTAAAATTCCCATTGAATATGTGGGCTACTATCAAAACTTCTAAATTATGGGAAGCATGTCAAAATTATTCAGATTACACACATTCATTCAGTTATTATGAAAAATGACAAGAGCACCCTTGCCAAAGGATTGTATTTCAGGTACATAATCCTTTTCTCATATTAACTTCATATCAGTTCTTTGAATAGGTTAGGCTAAAAGATAATACTGACTTCTGAATGTCAAAAATTGAGTTGATTTTTGAAAGCATATACACAAATCAAATCTGACAATCTGTGCCTATTTTCTCTATCCTTGTGTCTGCTCAGATTACATTCAGAATTATGGAGTCTGTAATCCCATTTTATGGGATTTTGAGTTTTGAGAATTACAATGATCACACTGAGTCTTATTGTATAGTAGTATTCATTTTTCTTCATGTAGATTGTGATAAAATATCAGATTTGTTATCCTTTTTTCTGACTGTGATGAATGGAATTGGAAGTGCCAAGATTTTCACAATGATGGGCAAAATGTTAATGTGTTAACCTTTCAGATATTCCCCACTGGTTCTGCAAAACAGCAGAAAGATTGGTGATGGCTGGTGGGTGAATGCCATAGTTGAGTGGGAATTTGTAGCAAAGTCTCCTGGTTCTGGCACTTAAAACACTTGGCAACTTATAGTTCTTATGCTATTTCTACTTCTCTATTCAAATATTTTTAAAACTGGTTTCCTCTTTTATACAGCCATCATCTACCCCCATGGTAGGTGCTAACTGCACAGCATTGTAACTCCTATTAGCAAGTATAAAATAATGTTTGCAACTGTCTGCAAAATGTTTTGTCTTGGGTCTCAGCCATGCCATTTGGGGCCAGCAATAAATTGTCCTTTTCCATTTCTGATACTTAAACAGCCCAGAATTTGTAACTACATCTAGTATACAAATAGTGACAGCACTTAGACTTATATATAGCCCCACACTGCTTTATAACACTCTCTGAGTGGTTGTGTCAACCTGGAGCTGGTCAGGCTCGAACTCCTGGCTCTGTGGGCAGGGTTAGCCTGCAATACTGCATTCTAATGACTTGCCACCATGGTTCCTGATATTATTGATAACAGATGAATGACACATTTAATGACAAATAGGCTCCATTATAATTAGAAATCCTGTGTTTTCTTACAATACAATTTCTTGGTGGTTTTCAACAGTTTTATTGTAACTTTTTGCTATATCAGTGGGAAACCTTACATATTGTCCCCAAGACAAAAACAAAATGATTTTGATAAGAAACATACTGAGGTTTCCAGAAAAAGAACTTTTCAACCATGTGATCCTGCATGCCCACATTTATTCTTATCTATGTCAAACCCTGTGACACCCTGGCATTGGCCATACCAGGGGAGGTGATGGGTGCCCTGGTGATGGTGTGTGTGTGTAGGCTGCAGCAGTGTGCCGACAAATGTAGCAGATCAGCTGTGCGGTGGGGAGGTGTGAGGCAAGCGGCTCCAAAGCACCAGCATCAGGCCGACGATCAGCTGGTTGACATAGCAGCAACAGTGAAGGGCCAGCAATCAGATGATCCGGCTTGCGAACTGGTTGGGCAGCATCTAATCAGCCATCCCAATGCACAGCTGGCCATGGGGCAAGGACAGCGCCGGCGGAAGGGCATGGTTTGCCAGATAAAATGCACTGGGAGGCGGATGCTCCCGGCACTGACTTTACATCTGCTGCATTTTGCTTTTGGAACTCATTGCATGCCAGAGTCTGCTAAATAAATCCAGTTAGCCTCCATTCAAAGTGTTGTCTTAATGCTGGTTTAGGTCTGGAGAGTCTTGAGAGTCTACTTGTTTTAATTTATGTAGAGAATACCTTGGTTTCTTAGTCAATCTCACAAGTAACAACAACAGAATAACAGAGCTGGAAGGGACCTTGAAAGTTTTCCTGCTCAAGCAGGAAACCCTACTACCATTTCAGACAAATGGTTGTCCAATCTCTCCAGTGTTGAGCATTTACAGCTTCTGGAGGCAAGTCAAATGTTTAACGAACAAAACAATTTATAGCATCCTTGTGGTATTTCTCTGTGTTCAACTTCAGTGCAGATAAAGGGCATCCACACAGCATGAGAATCGTTTCCTGTAGAGGGAATAGACTGGAGGAAAGTTGCTCTTAAATCACAAGTCTACTTCTTGCAACAGAGGAAATACACCAAAGGCAAAACCTTCAAAATGGGCTCATTAAATTACTTTTATTAAATACAATGTCCTGAATATAAATAAAACTGTTTCCATTGCCATGCAGTTCATCAGGTTTACCTAACTATTGGCAATTGGATTGTTCCTAGTCATCTTCTCCTTACTCTCTGAACGCATAGCCTACAATGGAGAGTTTAGTGGTCTAAAATATGATAGACTGCAGTCCTATAGTTGCCTGTATTTTAATCTATGCGACACTATTGATAAGTTTCTTGCACTGCAGGAAGAAACAAATCATTTTCCACCTAGATACTGCAGGAGTGTATTGGAAGCGCTATAATTCAATTTAGTGTACAATTTGAGTACCCTTTTCTTTGTTGCGTTCCTGCAAATACAACTAGTCCTTGACTTACAAGAGTTCATTTAGGGACTCTTCAAAGTCACAATGGCACTGAAAAAAGTGAGAAATGGCCGTTTTTCACACTTACGACCATTGCAGCATCCCTATGGTTACATGATCAAAATTCAGATGCTTGGCCACTGACTCGTATTTATGATAGTTGCAATCATGTGATCACATTTTGTGACCTTCTGACAAGCAAATTCAATGGAGAAGCCAGATTCACTTAACAGCCAGGTTGCTAATTTAACAACTGCAATGATTCACTTAACAATTATGGCAAGAAAGGTGTAAAATGGGTCAAAATTCACTTAACAACTGTTTAGCTTAGCAACAGAAATTTTGGGCTCAATTGTGGTCATAAGTTTTGGTCTACCTAAATATATAGCACTTTTCTTTTTTACTTCAGAGTATAGGGTTAATACCATTAGCCACGGAAGAAAACACTTTTGCGAGACAGAGACCAAATTGTCTCTTGTTGTTCTAGATTACTTAATTAACATTCTTCAACTTCCCGCCAATGAATTACTTAACCACAATAGCTATCTCTATGATAATCCTCTCTCTTGTGACAATCTACCATTTCCCCACACATCATCACCTGGTGAGGTAAGTTCAGTGGTGAAATTCAGCCGGTTCTATCTGGATCTGGTAGCCCCGGCAGTGGGAGGTTCCACCCATCCGCCTGTACGTCATCACATCCTGTTTTTTACCCTCCGTGCATGCGCAGAAGGTTCTGCGCATGCATGGAGGAGGGGCGCATGCTCACATTTGTGATCTCACCCCTGGGTAGGTTGGGCTAAAAGAGAGTGACTGACTCAAAGTCACCCAGTGAGTTTCTATGGCTGAGGGTGAACCTGGGTCTCCCTGGTGCAAATCTATACCTAAACATTATACAACCCTGGTTCTACACCTAACAGTTCAGGGGAAAATACTGGAATTCATCTTTCTTTTCTGAGAAATAAACATTAGAAATACTTGCCATTGGCCAGGGATGTATCTTTTTTATGTCTAGAGATAGCATGGGACTTGGTTACAGAAAAAACTGCTTTAAACGATTTTTCATCATCAATCCATTAACTATCCTGATTGGCTGAAACTCTTCATGGTCTTCCAATTCTACTGAAAATAACTAGATCCTTCTGCATGGAAAGAATTTGCTCTATCAATGTGCTGCATTCCCTCCTGGTATGAACACATATGTTGTTCAGTCTAGGTTGAAATGACATTCAAGATAAATGACTACAAGCCTGGAACCAAGCTGCTCTCCAATGGATTCAGCTCAGTAAGCCACTGTCATTTAAACTGTTATTTTTATATAGGAATCTCCTTTTTCAGTTTTTTGGCTTGTGCTTACTCTGTAGTATTTCTCACAGAACTGTCTTTCATTCTTGATCCTTTTATACAGGGATTGATCTTGAAATCTTCTTCCTGGACCTGTGTGATTTCTCACTGAGTTATTCCAAAATTGATCACTGATGAAAGCATTCCTTGTCGTGTATTAATTTTATTTGGCTTGAGTCGGGTTTAATTTAAACTGAATGGCAAATGTACTGTATAATATTGCTATATGAATATTCTAGCCTTTATACTACCAAATATTAGAATTGGATATACAGTAAAAATAACACATCACAAAAAATCCTACTTGCTTCTTGGGAAAATAAAAAGAAATGGTTACTTGTAAATGTGTTATCTTTGAGAGATCATCTATATATCCGTACCTACAGGTTTTTGCCCCGTGCAATAATTCAGCACATGTAATTTTAGCAAGAACACAAATTGAAGGGTGGATTTGCTTCCAGTCTGCATGCCACACAAATGACATACTTCATGTAACTCCAAATGTTGTCCTCACCCACAAATCCCCCAAATAAGAAAGAAAAGTGTGTTCTCTGATCATTTCAACTGCTGGAAGAAAAAGACTGATATCATCTTTGTTTGAGGAATGCTAAACCTGATTTACTGGAGCCACAATGATTTTGGAAGCAGGTTGAAGAACAGATGATGACATGAATGTTAAGGATTAAAAGAGAGTAGGAAGATCTTTGTTGCATTGCCAAATTTATCCTTAGGTGAACAAGTTATGGTTATTGATACAGGGTGGTAATGTAGCCCAACCTGCCTCTGATGGGTGGAGTAGACACAGCAATAGTCACCATGGTATCTTAAAATGAGATGGAGTTCACTACTTTATAGCTCCCCCAAAACAGCTGACTTGTATGCCGTAAAAATTACAAGGAGAGTAAGTCTTCTAGTCAAGGAATACAGGATGGAGACTTGGAGAGGCAGCAGCTGAGATGATAAAGTATGGGCTCAAAGATTCTCATAGGAGAAAATCCATTGCTGAATGGAATCAGAAGTGGTATTAGATTTTTTGCTTGCTTTTAGGCTCAGAAAGACTACCAGCTCAATTTGAAATGAAGGCTTGAATTGGTGTAGTTGTTCCAAAATCTAACTTTGAGTGACCTCCCAGCAGTTAGCAGAGCCAAAACCTTTTACTTGGCTAAATTGCCAGTGGAACAGATTGCTGTTTCTTCTGTTTCTCCCAATGGACACTGCTGAAAGTCTGGTATGGCAGATAGTCTGGCCATTTTGCCACTCAAGCCATTAAGGCATCTGCAATACTACATTCTTCTCCTAGAGCACTGTTTTGCAGCCTCAGCAACTTTAAGATGTCTGGAGTTCAACTCCCAGAATTCCCCAGCCAGCATGCAAACCAGAAAATGAGAGGACTACAGCTAGTCCTCAACTTACAACAGTTCATTTAATGACTGTTCGAAGTTACAAGGGCACTGAAAAAAGTGACTTATGACTGCATTTCATACTTATGACTCTTGCAGCGTCACCATGGCCATGTGCTCAAGATTCAGATGCCTGGCAGCTGACTCATATTTATGATGGTTGCAGTGCTCCAGGGTTGTGTGAATCCCTTTTGCGACCTTCTGACAAAGTCAACGGAGAAGCCAGATTCACTTAACCATGTTGCTAACTTAACTACTGCAATGATTCACTTAACAACTTTAGCCAGACAGGGCATAAAGTGGGGGCAAAATTCACTTAAAAACTGTCTTGCTTAGCAACAGAAATTTTGAGCTCCATTGTGGTCATAAATTGAGGACTACCTGTAATTGTGTTCTGTCCCCGTCTCACACACGCACACACACAGCCAGCCGAGGGTTAAATAACTTTTTCAAACACCCAATTGTTAGTTATCAGAAACTTGGCAGCAACGCAGTAGCTGCCTGCCAAGACTTTTACTCCAAGAAGGAGGGGTTGTTCCTCCACCAGATAACACAAAAATACAAACAGTTTGAATCAGTCCAGTAAAATAAACCCACAGCAGATTAGGCGTTGTTTTTCCAGAAGTGCAAAGTGACTCGCCAGAAGTTTAGCTTTGTCCATCACAGAGTTTGAATGGCTACCACACTCCCTTATATAGCCTGTGGGGTGTGGTCCAGTGACTCAGCTTAATCTCTGGCACGTCTCCTCTTCTGCTGTGTATGTTTGTCTCGCCAACACTGGCGTGGATCCAGCCACAACTTATCTCCATCATCGCTATCCGACTGATCGGAGACACCTGGCTCCTGGCCTATCTCTTCTCCTTCGGCTGACACCTGAGGCATTGCCAGAGAGGAGGGTCCTGGAGAGGGAGGCCTGACCAGCTCCTCTCCTTCATGTTCGGAGTTTTCTTCCTCAGATAAGAGGGGCTTGGGGGTCAGAGCCACAACAAATTGCAACAGGATTTCTTTCATGAATGCCTATCAATGTGAAGAATATTACCCATGATCAAGTCAAAGGCACTATTTACAATTTACTATTGGCATCAAGACGTATATTACAAGAACCCCTAAATTCCCTAAAGGAAGCTATTAAGATCATAGATGTACAAAATAATTAAATGGTGTCATTTGTCTCAAATAAAGGTTGAGATTGAGACAAATTATGGTATTACCTGGTGGCACAGTGGTTAGAATTCAGTATTGCAGGCAAACTCTGCCCACAGCCTAGAGTTTGATCCTGACAGGGTTCAATGTTGACTCAGCCTTCCATCCTTTCGAAGTTGGTAAAATGAGGCCCCAGATTGTTGTGGCCAATATGCTGACTCTGTAAACAGCTCAGAGAGTTCTGTAAAGCAGTAAGGGCAGTATATAAGTCTAAGTACTGTGACTATTGCTTTTGCTATTAATTGCTATGTTTGGAAGAGAGCTTGTAAGAGCATGCAGCATATTACTGGATGGACAAAACCTTATGTCCTGGAACATCTTGATTGAGTTACTACATATGTGCAGAAACTGCAGATTCTATCTCAATATGAATCACGGAGATCATAGTCAAGGAAGGGTGACTGTTTCATTATTTTGTTCATATTTTGCAAATGTGGCGCCTCCAAATGTTTTCATAGGTGTTCATTAATCATACTCATTAGCATACATCTGAAAATAGTATCTATAATTGCATTGCCTTGTCACATTTGTACAAATATCACTAAAGAGCATTTTGTGCTCTTGTTATGTTACGCATTTTTGTAGCTCTCATTTTCATTTATATTTACTTATGTGTCATTGTGCATGACCAGATCAGGAGGTTTACCTTAAATGCAAGCAGCTATAGCCAATACTTGGACAAAGCAACAGAAATACTAATATGAATTAAGTTATCAGAAAATTCAAAAATAGCTAAAATAATTCTCTATGCACCGCTGTCACAGAAATCACTGTGGCTACCCTCTACTTATGAAGTAAAGAGGTTTCTAGGTGCATTCAAACATATTCTATGTATCTAGCTTGCAACTTTATTTAGAAAAAAGCCTATTTTTACTTAATTTAGGCAAGAGGGACAGTAGCAAACAAGTCAAACAAATAAACAAACAATAAGTAAATGTAATCAAGGGGGGAGGGGAGAGAAATTTGGAAGACTAGTTCATTTTAAACAGATTAGCAACAGTTAATTTGTTCTAGTTCAGTTCATTTTAAACAGATTTAAACACTCAGAGACTTCTCTTTTTGTGTCATCTCCTATTGGAGACTGGCAACCATCAATGTTATTTTTCATCCACTGATGATTTGCTCGGAAAAATGTAGTGTGGCAGTTTTCCATTCCCTTCTGCATCACTGTTGTGTTGCCAGATGGATATATATAATCCCTGCCACTGTATATGCCACTACAACAGTTTTATTCAGTTCCACCTGTAGTTGCTACTGATAGCACAGTACCCCAAATTGGCAGAGGAATGCTTAGTTACTGGAAGCATTATTTACCAAATACCAAAATTGTCTTTGAAAATAACTACTATTTTTGAAAGGAGTGTTTATTTGACAAACTTCATATCCATTCTATCTAATGGCCATTCCACATCCTAAAGCATGACCCCAGGACAGACACTCTACACAAAGAAATGGTTCTCTGACATATATTCAATATAAGCTTAAAATAAATTGAGTTCATTGTGTGCCTCCCACTCAGATAGAAATTCAGCTTCTTTCTGGCTTTGCAGTCTGAATTACAAAATTACCCATCAGCAAAAAAACATTTCAGCTTGGTCATCAGCCTTGCCTTTCCATGTTTCTAAAATCTGCTTTCATTCTTTTCTTCGTTAAAGTAGAAACTGCTTGGGGAAAAGGAATCTTCCTTCCTGTCCTCAGAGATGCTAACCAGTGTTGCCCTCAACCAGCTTCTGCCAAAAATATTTGGAACCAGATCTCCCATTCCTCTCAATGCTCAGTCCTAGAGAAGAATGATTTATAATTATTATTTCATATGCTGGCAGTTTTCATGGTACGGGAACTGTCTCATTTCTCATATGGTGTATCTTTCTTCCACTTTATTTTCTCTAATGAGGAGAAGCTGTCTTATCTTTAAAATCTGCAGTAAACCACCATTGTTACTTGATGGAGAAATTAATAAAACATGCAGCCAATTGGCATACATACCCTATATGCTCGTGTGCATACATATGAACATAAAAACATAAGCACAGCACTGGTGAACTACTGGATCAGATCCCTGGCTCCTCTAGTCCAACCAACTGCACAAGGAAGCCCACTAGCCTCCCAGCAGAAGGCCTTTAGAGACAGTCACACTGTCGTGAAAGCCAATGGCTATTGTTCTCCACAATTTTCATAAACTGGCCTTTTTTGAAACTAGGCAAGTCAGAATCACACCTTATGATAGCAAATTCCAAAGCTGAATTGTACATTGGGTAAAACAAAACAAAACAAAACAAAACAAAACACAAAACACAAAACACAAAACACAAAACACAAAACACAAAACACAAAACACAAAACACAAAACACAAAACACAAAACACAAAACACAAAACACAAAACACAAAACACAAAACTATTGCCTGTCCTGATTTTTCTAGCATACAATTTCACTCAATGACTTCTTGTTCTAGAATTTTGGTTCTACTTCCTCTACTGTTTCTTATAGTCCCTAACAAGCTGATGGCCCTTTATTTTAAGCAGATGCACATTGTGTGGACACCTTCATCAAACCATTTACCATTATTCCAAAATCTCTTTCCTCATCAGGTACTCCTAGCTCTGATCCTACTAGTTTGAGCAATTAAAATTTTGGGGACCCAAGTGTGTGTGTGTGTATGCATGCATATCTGTTTGCTATTAGAGGGATTCTGACATTTGTCATGGCTTTGTCGGATCCCAGTTCAGAGGAGGAGGAAGAGGAGGAATTGGAACTGGGACCATCCGAGGAGGAGGGCACGGTCCATTCTAAACGAGTAGAGAGTCCAGTGGCTGAGGATGAGGCAGTCTCAGGATGGTCTGGCAGTGGGGAATGGGGGAGGCGGCCGACTGGACAGAGAACTGCTGCAGGAATGGAGCAGCTGCAGAAGGCCAGCAGAGATGACAGACTCTATACCATTTCTGATGAGGAACAGCTGCCTCCCCTCCTCAATCCTCAGGTGAGGAGAGCAGAGTGGAGGGAAGCACAGAGGAGGTCAGCAAGGCTGCTCGTGAGGAAGCAGCCTTGCCCACTCCACACAAGGAACAACTGGGGAAGGGTGATTGAACTGGGGGAAGGTGTGTTTGTCAGGAGCACCTACTTGCTTTTATGTGCACCTCCTTGGCTTTCCTGAATCTTGTTTCTTGAACTTTGGACTGTGGTTTTTTTTGGAACCCGAACCTTGCTCTGTAGACTTTGGACTTGGCTCTCAGATTGTGCTTTGGTTGTTGGAACTTTGGTTTTATGGGTATTGTTACTTCCCTCTTTGCCTCATGGGTGGGCTAGGACCCAGTTTGTGGAGCTGGGGAATCTGGACTGAGGGAAACCTAAGGGCTGGAGCAGAGCTTCACCAAATGACCATTGGTGGGTCATTTATTTTTGTGATAAGGGAGCAATAAACAGACTGTACCTAACCTCTGCCTTGCCAGCATGACTTGAATCAGAGCAACATGCCTCCAAGTTCCTGCATTCAACTTGATGGTTTCATCTCTGTGCAAAAGCAGGACACATATTAGCAGATCTGCTTCTAATGTTCTGGTGATTTGGGCTGGCATATGCATTCTTTGGAACTGATCTTTCTTCACTCCTGCCCTCTACTCTAAATTTGCAACATATCTGCCATGACCACAACCATTTAGGGAGGTATTAAAATGCAGACATGTTACCCTTCACTATTATAATAGACATTCCAGAGCATTTCTATTCATCTTTTGCTACTGTATCATCTTGGACTGCATCCAAGAAGATTGGCTGGCATTTCTGATCATTAATCTCTCCTTACTATAAAGTGTCTCTCAAAGAGAAATTTTGCTAATCACATGGAAAGGGGTAACATTTTCCTTTTGGGAAGTGGTGTGTGAAAGGATTTTTTTTTTTTTTGCTCATTCACAATCTGAGAAAACTCTGGGGCTACGTTATGTACTATTGGCAACTTTGGAGGCAGCAGCGATGAGCAGTATGTGCTCTGCAAGCTCTAGATTGTAAATACAAGGTAATTCTCATAATACACCTTCCTATTGACCAAGCCTTTTGATCTGGCAATGAAAATAACAATGAAAGCAATAATCCCTCTTGATTGTGGCAGGGTTTAATCGAGATCAATCAATCAGGGCTTGAGGGCGTTGTTCAGGCAGTTTATGATCACCTTTCATAATAATCATTTGTAGTTTCCACTATGCATATTGTCAAGTTTATGTGGGTCTGCAATAGTTGCAAAAAAAAAATCATCATGTAATTATAGCTTCCCTTTCCTGACCAAATGATCAAGAGGTGGCCTAGTCAATTGATGCTTTCTATCCTGCCCTTAGCTTTACATCAGTGAAAGTAAGTTTTAAAGAGTGCTATTCTGGTGACAATTAGGGTTTTTAATTTGATATTGATATTCATCTGTTATGTTAGAATATCAGTATCTGGGAGACATGACAAATCAGGCATTCTTTCCAATAAATGCTAAATCCATCCAATGCAGAATAATTTTTTTTTAAAAAATGCTGAAATGCTGTTATTCATCATCTGCAAATCACAGTTCCACACTTGCAAAATGTTTGATTGCAACAACAGGACCAGCTAGAATGTAGTGCAATAGAACAACGTTACACTGTCATGATTTGATAGCCTAGGGGTGGGAGGAAGAGTTGATATCTGATACGATCTGTATTTGGAATTTCCCATAAATATGTTAGTGATGGTACATACAAGTATGTGCATGGATCTGAAAAAAAAGTAAAGATTACTAGGAAAACTCTCAAATTAATTTAAATGTCCAGATTTAGGAAATGGACAGAGTAAGGTTCTGAAAATGTTCTATATAAAAGATATTCTTTTGTTTCCTGTACAACTTTGTTACAACAGTAAACAACACATTTTTTTTTTGCAAAAAAACATTCAATGTGATGCAATGTAGCTGCTCATTATTTCTCTCTCCTGCCTTTCTTCTTATAAAGCATGACAGGAAGATGGATGATAAACTAGCATTCTGGTTTTTAAGATGAAGTTCTTCTGCCTTTTTTTAATGGCAAATAATTCAAATGCAGTCAAAATAATATACCCAGGAACAATTCTCACCCGATGAACTTTTATGTAAAACAGGCTTTAGAATTATTGAACTGGAAGACCTCAGTTAGTTCATGCCCCCAAATATCCAAGTAAGCCCTAGAGGTCTGCCTCCAGAGGGAATTGAATCACAAACACACAGCAGGTGCTTCAAGAGCAAGGTGAAAAGTTATGGCAGTACTCAGTGTGCAGAAGAGACATTTTTAAAAATCTGCAATGTTCAATATCTATTGTGAAAGATTTCGGTGCAAGCAGAAAATCTGACCTGTTGCAAGAGGCCAGGAAGAGCCATAATGTATGCTAAGAGGCAAAAATATTTTATAGCTCTTTTCCATTTGGGAATGGAAGAATGGAGAATTTTTTCTTTTGCTTCTACTTTTTTCTCTCTTGCCTTTGCACTGTTGTAGGAGGCAGAGTTCAGTGAATATTTCATAGCTGTTTTGTTAACTGAGTCTGTAAAAAAAAAGTACTATATGGTAATATTCAATTTCCCCCCCGATAATGGATAGAGGAAACATCCAGGCTTCCATCAAGCTAATCAGAGAATGGGCTTCAGTTCCTATTTTGAGGAGGGATGCTGCCAGTTGCCAAGATTATGCCACCAAATTTGGAGTTACAAAAATCGAGATGATCATCAAAAATACAACTTTTGACTACTAATAAATCATCCAGATTTTTTGCAGACCAGATATAGTTAGCCTAGTCAGGAGGGACAGAGTTTGGAAAACCGTGTATCAGCCACATGGTAAAGACTGGATGATAGACAATAAATCTGCTCTTTTGCACAGGCAAATTGGAAGTTATAACAATAAACTGGACTATAGCAAATTCTCCCACCCCATTGACTTTCAGGATGATTAGAAAATAACAGTCCAGACTAAATTTTTGCACTGTTTCATGAATAATGTAACTCTGATAATCAACTAATTGGTTAAAAAAACGTGGTTTTCTGAAAATGCCCTCTCACCACTGATGAAATCCATAGTACAGGCTTCATATCCAGGTAACTATGGAAACAAGAAGGTATTTATTTTCTTCTATTTTGTCAAATTGCAATCTGATTCTGGAATATATTTTCAGCTATTTAAGAGCTCATTTCTATTAACTCTGCTGAATGCTCCAAGTACTGATATTATGGTAATCAAATTGGATTTTAATGAAAGCCTTTTATAGAAATCAGTGCTGAGTTCAGAAGGTCTGAGACTTACCTTTCTAAAAGTATAAGGAAAAGAAAAAGGAATAATACAGGCCCGCTTCCTATAAGGATGCCTAGGTGTATCCAGAATAGAGATAGGTAATGTACGGTACTTTATAAATTGCTTAATTTTTAATAGCAGGTGGCCAGCAGAGCCAATGGTGAAGGATACTGGAAGTTGTACTTCAGCAACATTTAAAGGGCCACAGATTCTTCATCTGCTACAGTAAGTAGTACTGTAAGTGATATCTTACCAATACAATTATAGTGCTTTAGAACATTGCTCTACACTTCAGAATAGCAAATATATTGGTTTTGTTTTCTGCCTAATTTGCTTCAGCTGTTGCAGCCAATCAGGCTAAATTCTGATTATTTAATCCAAATTATTTTTTTGTTTACAGGTAGTCCTCGACTTACGATCACAAGCGAGCCCAAACTTTCTACTGTTATGCGAGGCAGTTGTTAACTTAAGTTTTGCCCCATTTTACGACCTTTCTTGCCACAGTTGTTAAATGAATCACTGCAGCTGATAAATTAGTAACACAGTTGTTAAGTGACTCAGGCTTCCCCGTTGATTTTGCTTGTCAAAAGGTTGCGAAAGGTGATCACATGACTTTGGGACACAGCAAGGGTCATCAGTATGAGTCAGTTGCCAAGCATCTGAATTTTGAGCACGTGATCCTGGGGATCCTACAAAGTTCGTAAGTGTGGAAAAACGGTCATAAGTCACTTGTTTCAGTGCCGTTGTAACTTTGAATGATCACCAAACAAACTGTTGTAAGTTGAGAACTACCTGTACTTTAAGCTTTTTTGTATTTAGGTTTTGATTTTGTATTTAGGTTTTTTTTTTTTTTTGTATTTAGGCAAGAGAAAACGGGTGCATTATTGATATAAATGAAGCATAGGATACCTGCCTTTGGTCTCATGTAAGTTGTGCTTCCTTGCAAGGATTTAAAAGCTGTATGCTTTTAATTGGTATGACACATACTAGATCAAGAGTTTGAAGGGGAGGGGCAGGAACAAAGAAATGAATTCAGCAATATTCCTTAGTGGCTTCAAATAGATGTTAAACAGGAGAGGAGAGAACATTGAGTCCTAGAACATTCTACAAACCAGGAGCCTCAAGTTGAACCTCTCCCTTCCAATAACATTCATTGAAACTGGCTATAGATTAAATATGAAAATCACGATAACACTATAACCCATATTCTTACTTCCCATAACTGGTCCAGCAAGATACCATGGCTGATGATCAGCGGTGAAATCCGGCCAGATCTATTTGGCTTGCGTGAGCCGGTAGGGCCAGTGGTGGGAGGCTCCGCCCACCCACTGGGACGTCATTACATCCTGTTCTTGACCCTCTGGGCATGCGCAGAAGGCTCTGCGCATACGCAGAAGCGGTGTGCACGTTCGCATTTTTGATCTGGTAGCAAAAGTAAGTGCACTTTATCCCTGGTGATGATATTCTTGGCTTTGCCATAAGTCTTTAACAAGTGCTATTAATGTGTCTCTGTACTATGTCCAGACCTGAATTTCAACTGAAATGGGCCTGCAATTTTAACTTGACCACCTTCTCAACAACTTCTCCCTATAAAAGGATGGTAGGAGACTGGACAAAAACTGTCCAGGACAGTTGGCCTCAACTTATTCAAGACTGGCAGAATCTCCTCCTCTAAAAAGAAACCAACATCAGTAGATGAAGTAAACTTTATGTCATATCCTCACCGATTTATAAAACCAGGAGGGACAAAAAATGGCCCAGTTAACAGAGGCTATTGTCAATTTCCTCTCGAGTTACAGGGTCAAACATCTCTAAGGTAACTAACAGTGATTGTGCCTCAGTCTCTGACCAAACTCAGTTCTGTCTGAGTCCAACTGCAAGAGACTCTGACACAGAGTATTCTTCACAGCAGCCCAAGAAGTGGTCAACAAACACTCTCCTGCCTAATAAGGAGCAGCTCATCTGAAAAAGTCGTACTGAACTCCTATAAACTATAACTACATTTCTCTGCTCTTATCATGGTGATGTAATCTTAATTTGGGGTCTTACATATGCTTGATTGGATTAGCTTCTTGTCTTTCTCCAAAGATGCTTGAGAGAGGTCCATTATGGCTAGGAACACCTGAGTTGCCTAGGGACTATTAGCTTCAGGGAATTTGGCAAGTTAATTTGGCAAGACTCTGTTGACCTTACTTTGCTTTATGGTTTCATTGCTGCTTTTTGGCTACGTGTCAGTAAAAAAAGGTGATAGCATGGAGCAAGAATCTTAGCTTATTTATCTACACTGAGGAATGCAACATTGCCTGGAAAACAAAACTTGCTTTGCAATGTTAATGAAAAGAGAGAAAATGAGAACAGATCTTATCGATCACAAACTATTTGTAACAGCCACATAAAATCCTTATAGGACTTGACATATCCTTGATGGAAGAGTCACTGTCCCATTGATAATCCTCACTTTCACTGTTAAGGTGTTAGGGATAATGGCAATCAAGTTTGTGGCAACCCTTCATGAAATTAAAATTATAGTATATGAAACTAAAATCATAGTGCCTCTTAACTGACTGTTTTCTAGGCTAAACAGGTATAGTTTCTTCATCTTTTCCTCATAAAAGTTAGTCTCTAGTCCCTCATCTTCCCTGATACTCACTTGTGGAAATATGGATTTTAATGAGCATTTCATTCAGCAAGTCTCACAATTGCATAGTTATTTCTCTACTGTAGTTTATGGAATCATACAAACTTCAGTTTTGCACAATATAACTTCAGATTTTCTGCATCATGCTATTTTTTCAACTGTCTGTAGGGCAGCTAATTGCGTCAAAAGAGATTTTGCTGTTTTTAAATCAGGTAATTGTGCTGTTAATTTAATTATAATTACCAACTTAAAAGTATATCGCTATTAGTAGGAAGTCAAGATTTGTAAATAAACCTAATTAAAAAGACAAATTATTACCTGTTCTACTGCATTCCATGAACATCTGACGGGCTCTATTTTTTTTCCTCAGCTACTCTTTTTTTCATGGTGTAATAAACATGAATAACTTCTGAATGGCCAAGGTTCTAAGCAACACAAGAAAAAATAAGTTTGAGCTATATAGTTCCACTATCATTATACCCTTTGAAGGAACCATGTCTGATGTTTTTAGCACCCTGGGTAAAGCAACCATCTGTGACTTTAAACCATGATTTATGGTTTACAACTATATGCACACCCAATTATTATGGCTTGTTTTTCATTACACAACCTCTTGAAATGATACCTGATCACAAGTAAGGGCCATAACAAAAGCCTGCTTAACTGGATTCTTCTGTCCTCTAGGGGCCCATTCTTTGAGAAGATTCCTACCAATTTGTTTATTCTTAATCTTTTTTTTTTTACTTGTGATCCCTTTGAGAGGACGGATATCCTGAAAAGTAGGTTATAAATACATATGTAATACAAATAAGTGAATGCTGTTTTTTGTCTTTAAAACTTTCTGTAAATATGTCTCTGCTCTTATCCCCACATGTATCTTGGTCTCTATTTTTTATACTTGTGGCATATTCCATCACCCAAGGATATCTTGCTGCCATTCTCTAAATTGATAGTAATCTGACAGCAACTTTTCTAACATTTTAAAAAAAGGCTTAAGCTGTTGTGACCTATGGCTCACTTTATCAGATGCATAGAGTAACTAATAAAAATGGTTAGTTGGGGGAAAAATGCTACCAGACTCCTGATTCTTTGCTACCACAGTTTAACATAGCTGTATTCCTATAATGTCCAAATTTACAGAAATGTATTTGAAAGTAGGTAGTTGGTAGGTTCTCTTCAATGCAAAATTATCCAAATAAAATATGCATTTGCTTTAGTATAATCCATTTGTTGTTTGTTGTTTTCTGTTTTGATTCCTTCTCTGAACAGCAGCATATTACTCTTATTTCTTTCAGTGCTATTCTGAACAGGAATGGAGATCTCTTCCATCAATGTCTGTTTCAAACTCAAGTTATAAGTAACTACATTTTCTCCCATGCTTTCTAATTTGTATTTCCTATCTCTAGTCTTTTTCACATTTACGTTTGGTTAATAATTTCCTTAGATATCATACTGAGTTACTTTATGTTATCCACCTGTTTCCTATCTGCATAGAGATTGCCCATATATTTTTTTTCATGAAGAGCAAAAACAAAGAATCCTACCTTTCCAGACTTCTTTTTTCTTTTTTAAGAATGCATCAGGTGTGAAATCCAGCAGGTTCTGAGAGGTTTCTGGAGAACTGGTAGCAGAAATTTTGAGCAGTTCGGTGAACCAGTAGTGGAAATTTTGAGTAGTTTGGAGAACCGACAAATACCACCTCTGGCTGGCCTCAGAGTGGGAATGGAAATTTTGCAATATCCTTCCCCCAGGAGTGGGGAGGGAATGGGGATTTTTGCAGTATCCTTCCCCTGGAGTGGGGTGGGAATGGAGATTTTGTAGTATCCTTCCCTTGCCACCAAGCCACACCCACCAAGCCACACTATGCCCATCAAGCCACGCCCACAGAACAGGTAGTAAAAAATTTGGATTTCACCACTGGAATGCATATATAAGTCCCCTCCCATTTTTGTTTTGTTATGTTTTTTCCCCCCAATAATTTTTATTAAACAGTTTTTTTTAAAAAAATCATACATTTACATCTTCTTTTCAACATTTTCGCATCAGTAATCCATATTTATACATTTTCTCTTTCTTATCTTAATATATCTTTTATATGTATATTTCTAGTATATCATATATATACCGTTATAATATATTCTCTTAATCTAAATATTTTATTTACATTTAACATAAACAGGTACCTAATTTCCTTTCCACAATTTTTATATCTTCCCATTTGTTTCCAAATTCCTCCACCTAATTTTTTTTTATCTTCACAAGAATCCTTTGAAATACATTAAACCAAGAGATCCACCAGGCACAATTGGTTATTTTAACTATTCTACAATGGTGTATCTCAGTGTAATCATCCAACAGCTTGAAACGGGATGGTTTGGAAAAAGATCTAGAATGTATGTAAGTTCCATTAAGTTCTAGGAGATATACTCACTACTGAGCATGTTTAGGACTACATTTTAGGAGGGGGGAATCAATGCTGTGCATAATGTTAAAGAGTTGATTTCTATTAATGTTCAGACTGACATATTAATTTGATGTAGAGTGGAGATGTTTACCTACAACATCTGGCCATAAAATGATTAGGAGTAATTTTATGGAAATCAGCCACCATTTATGCACACATGTATTGTGCTATGATGAAAAAAAAATATTTTGATTAAATCAGGTGATTCTAAGAGTTCAAGAATATCAGGTTTCCAAAGGTGAATTATCATAGAAATTCCTGTCATGGTAATGGATCATTTAGCATTCTAACATTCGTTATTTGTACTCAAACCTTGAGGGGTGCTCAAACTGCAAATAAATACTGTTTTGAAGAATGTAAATTAGAGTCACACTGTTAATCAGTCTGACTTTCAAACCAGAATGCCTGCAGATTTTTTTTTTTGCAGTAAACAAATTTGCTAAGTGACAGTGTGCTTTCGCATAAATCCATGTAATAAGCATTGAACATTTTTTAAAAAGTGGAAACATCATAAATTTAAAAAATATTTTTAAATGTCATAGCCAAGCATCATAATTTTGGATTTACCCTAAAAGGAGCAATGGAGGAGGTTACATTGCCAGATTCACATTCCCCTAATTTGAAATGGTATGTATCTCTCACTAGTTTTGTTTCATATTTACAACACACACAGAGAAGTGAGAAGTAGCAGTCCACCACCTTCTTCTCTTTATTTGATTCTCAAGATGCCTGACTCACCTTGGTTCAAGTTAAAAAATAGCTCTGGGAAAGCCAGTTGTGCAATTTTTAAAATTTGTTCCAATATCCATTATGTTAATGCTTAATTGATACTTTATAAAGCACATTTGCTAAGTTTGGCATACATTTGAGTTAACTAAATATAAAGTGAAATAAATACGCTAACCTAATTTTAAGACAAAGAGGTGGAAACCTAAATTAGTGTACTGCATGAAGACATCCAAGTTCTTCCTTCTAGTCCCCAGAACCTCGAGATCTCTTATGTTACCCAAAGCCCCTCCATATCAAATCTCTTATCTTTTTCCAAGATAGAGATAAATCTCTTCCCAACTCTTCTGGATCATGCAGAGAGGAGTTCCTTGTGAGATATGGAAAGTCCTTCTGTGTTTAGGAGGAGGACAGTGGTCTTTTGATACAGTGGAACCACTAGCTGAAGAGGAGGAGGAGGAGGGAAGATAGTCTCGTGAGATTCTTGTTATGTAGATGATGCAAATTAAAATATCTCCTTGGGTCTACCCACAAGTGTTTCTAGTTGCTTGTGCCTGACATCTGCCCAATGTCGGAACCTATTTAAGGATGTATGCATGTTACATAGTATCATAGGACACCCCTTTAAATATACATGGTTTTGTATTTGATTTATTTTAGCTGTATATATTGGTTTTACAATTGATTGGTTGTTAAATTGTGAACTGGTCTATGCTGTATTTTTCTTTGATTTTTATTATGCTTTGTTAAAGGCACATAGGAAATGATGATGATCATGGTTAGGGTACATGTGAAATATGAACCTCATTAGGATGAAAAAGAGCCAAGATATGGCAAAGAAGAACTAATAAAAACTTTAACAAAAAATGCACATTTCCTCTATTAATAAACCAAATTATTGTCTAAAGATCTGAGATGACTTTTAAAAAATATAATAGAAGCCCTATTCCTTATTTGTAATTGTTTGGGCTAAAATAGAGTGATTGGTTAAAATGAAATCATAACATCATAGCCAAGTGTCGACTTGAACATAGGTTTCCTTGAAAGAAATCTAATATTTAATTACTATAATGCACTGGCTCAGTAAATGCCAAACAGTTTATAATAAATGGGAGGATATGTACAGTATGTTTCTGGACCATTTCATAGTATTTTTTGCCCTTTTAGCAGGCCATGTTCTTAGAGGGAAAATACATTTAAAAAATAGGGTCAAACATAACAAATTAGTGAAACTTTTCCAGACTAGGCTGTAAGATGATAAATTCTATGAGATAGCTTTTTGTCATTGGTATAGAACAGTAATGGTGAACCTATGGCAGGCGTGCCGGAAGCGGCATTCAGAGCCATCTCTCCGGGCACACCAGCCGTCACCTGTTGCTCTTCTGGATTCTGGCATACACATGTGCCAGCCAGCTGGTCTTTGCACACGTGGGAGTGCCGGTAACCAGAAGAGCAGCTCCCTGGCACACATGCACGCCGTCCAGCTGGTCTTTGCACGTACTTGTGCGCCAGAAACTGGAAGAAACTTTAAATGATTTTAAATTGGGGTGTTTTTTAAATTTGGGCCAATTTAGATATTCTTTTTAATCTGTTCTTAATGTTTATATTGTGTGTTTTTTACTTGGCTGTACACCGCCCTGAGTCCCTAGGGAGAAGGGCGGTATAGAAATCCAAAAGTAAATAAATAAATAAAAATAAATAAATAAATAAGACCAGCTGACCAGCATGCGCATGCGCACCAGGGAGCTGCTCAGCCGCAAACTGCTCAGCCGGAAACCGGAAGCTCAGCTACTTTTTCCTTTTCAGGAACTACTTTTTTCTTTTCCCATTTCTCTACTATCTTTATTTTCATTTTATATTATGATAATCATAATAATTTCTTTTTAAGAAAGAGTGAGCCGTGTCAAAGTATGTTACTTGAGGTTACCGGGAAAATTCATTCTGGTGATGAAATTAAGACTCCAGATTTCTGTTGCATATATAAACTATGTAGATATATATTTAAACATACTTGCAGATACACAATTTCTCATTATTGTGATGAGTGAGGTACATTGGAGTTGTACAAAAAGTTTCAATTCTTATTTTCTTTAAAAAAGAGTAGCTGATTTAGAGTATGACTGGCATCTTTCATTAAAGATTCTCAGGTTTGTTACTATAATTATATGTAATACAAGTTATCTTAGTTAAAAGATATTTGTGGATATTTGTCATATTTGTTTATATATTTGTACTTATATTTGTATGCTGCTGTGTACAAATATAGGTGTACAATATTAACAAGTTACCCATCACAACATATAATGCTGCCCGTGAACCAAAAATAAGACAATAACTCCCCATTGTGGTTGCTTCCATCATATCATACTGACTTTAGTTTTCTGTGATTTAGGAATGTAGCAATAGCAGAGTATTCAGTATTGCAATAAACTGTTAAATTGCACCTCCTAGTGGGAGCATAATCCATTTCATACAGTTATGTTTATAGTATATATTAGCAATTAGTTGGCAGAATTGTTAACATTTTAAAAACCACATTAATAATATTATAGTGCACCTCATAATAATGGCTTCTAAAGTTCCAAGTATCTTAAAATTTGCATTTTCAATGGGACTGTAGGAACATACAGTACAGTTTGCAGTAATAGTATGGCTTGCAAGGAATGTTCTGATATTTGTATTAATATCAGAAACAAGCCTACAAGATACTGTACATTAACTTCTTTTGCAGGTTCCAGTTATGTTTGGAGAGTTAACTAACAGCTGGCTGGTTATATTGCTGTTGGCAGTAGAATAGCTGAAGCTGAATGCAAACAGGACATTCTGATGTCCTGAAAGAATATCATGGTCATAAGTCATCAAATCTTGGCCTATTTACTCAATAATTAATGAAAAGAGATAATGAACAGTCAGATCAAAACTTTTTCATGTCAAAATCAAGAAACACACAAACTCAAAATGACCTCAAGTTGATAAAACGGGACACACAGAAAGTTGGACAGCCTTTCAAAATTCTATTATTGTACCCTACTACAACATTTCTCCCCTTCATGGATTACTGCCTTGTTGTGGTGAAGGGGCTTGCGTAGCTCAATGAAGCTATGAGCTATGCCATGCAGGGCCATCCAAGATGGACAAGTCATAGCAGAGAGTTCTGACAAAATGTGATCCACAGAAGAAGGAAATGGCACCACACTCCAATATCTTTGCCATGAAAACCCCATGGACATTACCAAAAGAAAAAAAGATATGACGACGGAAGATGAGCTCCTCAGGTTGGAAGGTGTCCAATATGCTACTGGGGAAGAGCAAAGGGCTAGTTCTAGTAGCACCAGAAAGAGTGAAGCGACTGGGCCAAAGCCGAAAGGATGCTCAGTTGTGGATGCATCTGGTGGTGAAAGGAAAGTCCGATGCTGTAAAGATTTTCTCTCCATAGGAACCTGGAAATAAGATCTATGAATCAAAGCAAGCTGGACGTGGTCAAACAAGAGATGACAAGACTGAACATCGACATCTTAGGAATCAGCAAACTAAAATGGACAGGAATGGGTGAATTTAATTCAGATGACCATCAGGTATACTACTGCGGGCAAGAATCCCTAAGAAGAAATGGAGTAGCTTTCACAATCAATAAAAGAGTAGGAAAAGCAATACTGGGATACAATCCCCAAAATGACAGAATGATCTCAGTTCGAATCCAAGGCAAACCATTCAACATCACAGTAGTCCAAGTCTATGCCCCAACCACTGGTGCTGAAGAGGATGAAATTGACTGGTTCTATGAAGCCCTAGAGCACCATATAGAATTAACACCAAAAAATGTTGTCCTTATCATCATGGGGGATTGGAATGCTAAAGTAGGAAGCCAAAAGATAACCGGAATACCAAGCAAGTTTGGCCTTGGAGTACAAAATGAAGCAGGGCACAGGCTGATAGAATTTTGTCAAGAGAATACAATGGTCATAGCAAACACTCTTTTCCAACAACCCAAGAGACAACTCTACACATGGACATCACCAGATGGTCAACACAGAAATCAGATTGACTATGTGCTCTGCAGCCAAAGATGGAGAATTCTATACAGTCAGTAAAAAACAAGACCAGGAGCTGACTGTGGCTCAGATCATGAGCTTCTCGTTGCAAAATTTAGGCTTAAATTGAAGAAAGTAGGGAAAAGCACTAGGCCACTCAGGTATGAACTAAATCATATCCCTGATGAATATACAGTAGAGGTGTAGATTTAAGGAATTAGATCTGATAGACAGAGTGCCTGAAGAACTATGGAAGGGGGTTTGAAACTTGACTTGTTACAGGTAATCCTCAATTTACAATCAAAATTGAGGCCAAAATTTCTGTTGTTGAGACATTTGTTAAATGAAATTTGTCCCATTTTACAACCTTTCTTGCCCCAGTTGTTAAGTGAATGACTGCAGTTGTTAAGTTAATAACATAGTTGTTAAGTCAACTGGCTTCCCTCTTGACTTTGCTTATCAGAAAGTTGCAAAAGGTGACCACATGACTCCAGGACACTGCAACTGTCATAAATATGAGTCAGTTGCCAAGCATCTGAATTTTGATCACATGACCTTAGGGATGCTGCGATGGTGATGTGAAAAATAGGCATGTCACTTTTTTCAGTGCCGTTGTAACTTTGAATGGTGACTAAATGAACTATTGTTAAGTCGAGGACTACCTGTAATTGTGGAGAATGGCAGTTGCCTCTGCGGAAGCCAGGTGTCTAGTGTCAAACTAAAGCTCCGTTTTCCGCTGCAATAGCCTCCTGCAGCACTCTGCCAGTGAAAACCAAGCTCTCCCAAGCTCCATTTTTGCTGACAGATGGCTGCTGGAGGCCATCGTTTGGCACTCTCTCTGGTCTTGCCTGCCTCCACTGGAGACAGTGGATCCCCCCTGTCCTGCCCAGGCCACCACAGGTGCCCCCGACATGAGTGACGTTGAGCTGGCCATGTCCCCCAACAAACACAACTTGATGCGGCCCTCAATGAAATCAACTTTGACACCCCTGCATGGAATTGCTATTCCATGCTTATGTCTAAGAGTCCAAAAGAACAATAAACTCATTAAAAGTCATGGTGACGCAGTAGTTAGAATACAGCAGGGCAAGCTAACTCACTGCTCACTCCAGTTCGATCCTGACCAGCTCAAAGTTGTCTCAGCCTTACATCCTGAGGTCAGTAAAATGAGGACCTAGATTGTTGGGGCAATATGCTGACTCTGTAAACTGCTGAGAGAGCTGTGAAGAACTGTAAAGTCGTATATAAGTCTTAGTAGTATTGCTATTATTATGGCTGTCACAAACCAAACCTCTCCTGAAACTGCTTGGCCTTCATCTACGGTTCTTCCACCACACTTCGAAGGAATCACATCACACCCAGATGGCTACATGAAACTTCTTCCAATCTTATTTTTTAGCCTCTTGGAGGCTAAATAAATCATAAATCTTCCTACATAAATCATTAAAAATCAACATTCCTTACGGTAAAAAAATTGATATAAAATATATTACAACACTGAAAATTTAGTGATTTGCTTTGGGACAACAACAAAAATTCTACTTGAACTAAGATTCTCTTCTGCCTTTGGGTGCTCTTAGTAGCAGTAAAACTCTGTGAATTTGTAATTTTGACTTTAGGTGAAAACAAAGATCTTTGCCTGTGTAGCTCTGGCCATTATTTAATGCAATAAACCTTGCTACTATAGTTTAAAAGGTAAACTAACATGATTAGCTATTTAATGTGTAAAAATTATATGATGTACATTTAGATTCCTAAATTAGTTTTTTTGTTTTTGCTTTTTATTCTTATTTATATGCCACCCTTCTCCGGAGACTCAGGGCGGCTTACAATGCGTTAAGCAATAGCCTTAATACTTTTGTATATTTTATACAAAGTCAGCTTATTGCCCCCACAAACCGGGTCTTCATTTTACCCACCTTAGAAAGGATGGAAGGCTGAGTCAACCTTGAGCCTGGAGAGATTCGAACTTACAGTAATTGCAGGCAGCTGGATGTTAAATGCTGCCTTGTAGGAGGCATTAGCCTCCTACGCCACTCAGGCTTTTATTATATTAGTGATATAATAAAAGCATGTGCACACTTTTAAGTTTCTAAGAACTATTACCAAAGTTGGAAAGTTTATTATTTTTAAAGTATGTCTTGCAACACAGTTTGGAAATAATCTTCAAATTAAATCCTTGTATGCAGATATTATCAGGTTGCAATAGGTAAAAGGCTCTAATCTGTATAGACCTGATATAAGCACTAACCAGTATTATTTTATGTTTAGTTTTTAATTATATGGATTTTTTTCCTCATGCTCAACAAAGTTCCTTTCCCTTTTTATAATAAAAGCAGTTCCACAAGACTTTAAGGAAGGCACAAACAAAAGCCAGGCTTACATGGTTGATTCCTGGATGTATTTTAGATTGCTAACAGCAATGACTCCTTCTGATACCAAAGACGTTGTCTAGGAAGCAGTATTGCTGCCTTGATTTATTTCACCTTATATTGAAATAGAAATGGCTTTAAAATTGTGACAATCAAAAGAAAGACATATATAGTTTTAATTGTAAAGCTTTTTATAATATACAAAATGAGATATGTGCACAGTGAAAACATATGGGGAGGGGACTTCAATACATAAGTGATTAAATCTATATTTTTTACACTTCAAGAATTTATTTTTAAAAAATTACAATTTTTAAGAAAAATACATGATTTTGAAAGCTAAACCACTGCATTAAAATGGCAACAATAATTTTTCATGCTCAACAGCTTTAAAATAACTGAAGTCAAAAGAAAATATAGATATATTAACTTTTCAATTGTTAAGAGAATTTTCAGTAGAATACTTGTTTTAGTTTGTTGTAGCAAACAAACAGACACCATAAAGGCCAACTGTGTTATAATTTTTTTGCACTGTAGCTTTCTTCATGTAATGAACGGAATATTAATTCTCTCTCTTGGTCTCTCTATATGCCCACATTCACACAGAATAGCATATACTGCAGTCAGAAAAAATTCATTAGAGAAATTATAAATAATTTTCTTTACAATGGTTGTGCGTATCTTAAAAATGATTTAGAATAAGTGTTTTTGATCTTCGATAACCACAGCACTTTTCTACTGTTCATTAAAAGCAGCTGCTTCTTTTTCACATTTTTGACCAAATCTGAATAAAAATGTGGCTCTTTTAAGAGTGTGATAATGGAATTTGGTCTCCAGTTAGTGATTAAACAAAAATTGAACTTATTTCATTTAAATGATTTTAAAATCTAAATCAGTTAACTAAATACAGTTTGTATAATTTGTGTAATTACTTTCATATATCCAGTATTTTCTGTCATACAGAAGAATGCTAGGATCCCTGACAAGAAGACACTTGTCACAATCTCTATTCTCTGCATTTCATTTCTCCTTTCTTCCCCATTCATTTAATGAAATAGACAACAGCTTATATAATACTGTTAGCCTTCAAAATGGCTAACAGCTCAAGACTAATGAAATATCACATTTCACAGACATGATCATTAATGTTCATTATTTGAAATGTTCTGTACAGAAGGAGCTGAATCAAGACCTAGTAATGTTCCAAGGTAAGTTTGTTCTCTAGGATCCAATATTTGTTCAGGTTTAACTGGATGAACTATATTTGCTGGTTGTGGAGTAAGAGTATATTTTTCAAGAAATTCCAGATCTGTTGTTTGCTGATAATCTGTTGGAGGGGGTTGTGAAGGAAGAATTGAGTGAGATGAAGTTGTAACAGGAGGCTCCGGTTGTACAAGATCAGACTGAGTTTCACGCATTTGAACAGATATCAGTGTCACTGGCACACATGTGTCTGATGGTACATTCTGTAGCATTGCCTTGGTATCCACTTGATAAGTTGTGTTCTGATCCACAAATGGTTTAGAATCACCTTGAAAAGCCTTATCGTCTGGTGTGTACTGAGCTGGTAATGACACAATTTTTTCATCTGGCAATGAATTTTGCAGTTCATCTGCAGACTTCCCTCCATGTACGTGATCAGTATGGTATTTTAGTTTATCTTTTCGTTTAAATGTTGAATTGCAGTATTGACAGTTGAAAGGGCGAGCATCTGAATGAATAACCATGTGTTTAGTTAATGTCTTCTTAATCCTGAAGGACTGGTTACAAATTTGGCATTTGTATGGTTTCTCACCTGCATTAAAAAGTCAATATTAATAGAATACATGTGCTATCTTTTATATTTTATCTACCATTTTTAATCTTTGTTATATAGCAAAACATTGTTTCAAATAATTTCTATAGAATACAGAACATCTGACACATGCCTGAGAAAAAAACGCAAGTCATTTTAATGTTTATTATCACTTCATTTTTTAAAAAAATACATAATTAATTTTAAAAATACAGAAAACCTTCCATTTATTCCAAACTTTGTTTCAGGTGAGAACAAAGCATCGGGATATGCAAAACTGATATATAACACCATTAATTGATACTCTGTGACTTGCAATACATTCAGATAAGCTGATGCACGCTGATTGCCAAACTTAGATCAAAAATGTGCTGAGCTACTTAGATTAACAGAACGCATTGTAGGGCATGAGGAGGCAAGGATGGGTGGGAAGTGAGGTCTTAATTTTGTACTTTTGCTTCAAGAGGATTTTTTCCCCCTCAAAAGTTCATCAAAAAATAACTCTTTAAAATTCACACCTCAATAATCACACAGTTCATTAGTTTTGTTAGTGTTTGCTTGATTGTCTGATTTAGTGTGCACACAATCATTTAGTGTGATTGTTTTGTGTCTTGCATTAGGGTTATGAATGAGAAGTCAAAATAGCTTCTTGTCTTAATGATGACAGAGGGGATAGAAATCCATGCTGAATAGTATCAGCCACTCAACTTGCAGGAAGGTGGGCCAAAAGAACTGTTTTAAAACATTTTGACAACATTCTTTAATGAAAGCATTGGATTGGGAAAAATATTTCGTTAACTGGGGAACCTTGGAGAGTCCAACAACATGGAATATAGCATAAAGCAAGGAAGGGAATTGGGATAGATTAAGAATCCAAGAGATTCTTTAGAAATCATTGAACTGTGAGAATTAAGAACAATGCTCAAAATGTTCTGGATTAATTATTTTCACTACCCAAAATAGAGGAAACTGAAAAACAAAGAAATGCAAGCATTCTCTTCTGCTGCAACCAAGTTTTTAAAAATAGAAGAGATCCCAACTGAGTTTTTAGTCTACTCTGGTTGTTTACCTGAATGTGTCCTAAAATGCATTTCTAAACTTGATTTCCCCTTAAAAACTTTCTTGCAGACTTCACATTGATGAAATGTTGCTTTGTACCTTTGAAGAAAAGCAAGTAAATAAAATATATTAGAAAATAAATTTTTTACCAAGGAATGTTTTCAGGCTTACATAAACTAAATTACTATTACAGGCTTATTCTCATTTTCCCGTTTTTAAATTGTTTCTGTAGAAATATATGCACATTTAATTGTTTGCTTGTGGACGATTTCAATACCTTCACCAAGAGCGTTAACGCAAATAAATGTGTGACCCATTAAGAAATTCAGTTCTATCCAGTGATGGGGCTGGAATCACAATAGCCAGTTGTTAAAATTTTGGGGCAAATTTCTGAGTCAATTTGAAGGCAGAGCTGCACCACATGTATTAATCAGATTTCGATGGCTAGCAGCATGGTGGCAGCAATGGAGCTGGCAGAGCTGGTCCTTAAACATTTATTAGTTCTGGTTCTATCTCTTGTAAATGGAACATTTTAAAGAAAGAAAAAGACCCTTAATGATGCTGTGATTCTATGTACTTTATATAACACTGCCTAGGAGTAAACCACTCTGTTATGTTTTGCATTTTTCATTTTTCTGAAATGATATAGAGTTTCCTGCTTGAGCAGGGGGTTGGACTAGAAGACCTCCAAGGTCCCTTCCAACTCTGCTATTCTGTTAGTCATATATAGGGTTGTAATATAAACATTCATGTTCTCCAGTACAAGGGTAAAGGATTAATCCCTAAATCAGCTATTCTATGCTGATTTAGGAATTTCATGACTCGAAGGCTACCTATCACAACAGTTGGAGGAGAATGAGAGTTATTATTAATTAAATATTGAAGTACACTTTCTATATCTTATTTTCCTTGGCCTTGTTGTTTTCAATTTCATGTCCCCTTTCAACTGTCTGATACACACCTGTTTAGGATAAAAATTCATGCATCTAAAGTAAAAAAACCCATAGAAAATCAAATTAGATAAGGCATTTAGATCTATAATTAGTATTTTCTATGTTTGCTTCTCATTGTTTTGGATATCAAGAAACAGATGTCATATATTATTGAAACCTTTTCTCCAATGATGTTTTCCCTGACTTGAAATGTCCCACCTGTAGGTATGCATATTTTGCTTTTTATTTTCATAGTTTTTATAATAATTGAAAATTGTATCTTATCATACCATAACATGCTGTATTTTTTCAACATTAGTATTCAAGCAGTAAAAAGAATACGTTCATATAAGACTATTTTTGGATCAATTTTTGGTGGCGCAGCAGACTAAAGCACTGTTATTAACACCAGCTGCCTGCAATTACTGCAAGTTCAAATCTCACCAGGCTCAAGGTTGACTTAGCCTTCCCTCCTTTCTAAGGTAGGTAAAATGAGGACCCAGATTGTGGGGCAATAAGCTGACTTTGAATAAATATACAAAAGTATGAAGGCTGTTGCTTAATGCATTGTAAGCCGTCCTGAGTCTCCGGAGAAGGGCGGCATATAAATCAAATTTTTAAAAATATATATATTAAATTAAACTTACTTTTGCCACACTTTTTCTCCCAGATGAACACTTTTATAATGAACAGTGAGATGATCTCTTCGGCCAAAGCATTTTCCACATTCCTCACATTGATGGGCTTTTTCTCCTAAGGTGAAGCAATTATATATTCTGAATTAATTTAATAAAACTTCCAGGAAGCATCCAAAGAAAATACCAGAGGCATCCAACTATTTCTGATTTTGGGCCAGTCACTCTCGCTCAGTCTAACCCACCTACAAGGTTATTATGGGGAAAAAAGAGAGGAGGGAATATTATGTAGGTCACCTTGAGCTGTATAAAATAAAGGCAGGATATAAATAAAATAAATAAATGAGGGATCAATGTCCATGACTCGCCAGTATGTGATAATACATGTGTCACCAAGACTGGGAGCAGGGAGGAAAAATAGGATTTGTCAAAAAATATAATAATAAATAAACTGCTGATAGGCTTAACATGTCTTTTAAAATTAAATTTATTATCCCGAAGGTGGGGGGGAGGGCAGGAAGGGATGGTATTGAATACTGTGTCCTGGTTCCGCCACTGATCTCCCTTCTGTGACCCTTGGTTGTTGAAAAAATAACTTTAAAATATGCAGTTCCTCCATGAGAAAACAGTTGCATTTTAGTATACCTCAGTGTTTTCCATGAGTTAGGAGCCTTTTCATTCATGGAATATCTGTTCTGCAAATAACAGTCTGACCACATATGTTGGTATACATCCTCTTCATCTCTAACCAATCATGGTGAAAACAGATATCCTTTCTTTCAGCAGGCCATTATTTTGTGAAATATAAACGAAAGCTATGTTCCTGGATTCTTTGATTGAAAAAGGTAATGTCAATGCCACTCCTTACCTGAATGTATCTTTTTGTGTTTTGTAAGGTGATCATGGCGAATAAATGTTTTTCCACATTCTTCACATTCATATCTCTTATCATCATGGTGGACTCGCAGATGAAGCCAGTATTAACAGGAATACAAGATTAGCATCTGCATGCTTAATGTGCCATGATATTCAAATTTGAAAATCTAAATTAGTATAATTTACACTAAGGTTACATAACTTATATTAACTATAACTTAAATCTGAAAAACTAAATTAGTATAACTCAACAATGATACTATCTACTCTGAGAGATTGCTATACTATTTCTGGGTAGATACTGTATGCTGCTACTGATTTTAAGTCTAAATAGTTTTAAATTTTGGAAAAAAATGGGTCATAGAGTCTAGTTGTCTTATTTCCAAGTAGATGGGTAAAAATTATATTTAAATTTTGTACTTGTCTACTTGGAAATAGATAAGCATTCAGATGAGCAAACTTTGATAAACATCGCTTATCAATAGTCCATTTTTTGCTAAAATCTAAAAATACTTCCATAGGGATTTCTCTTATTGTAATAATTAGTACTGAATTTTAATTCTACTCTTTAATGACAAACTAGCTATAAATTGTATAACAAAGTCATTTCAGAGCATAACAGATTGTGGCATAACAGTATAGAAAGTATTACCTATAAGAGCTTCCATGACGAAAACTCTGTCCACAAATGCTACATAGATGTGGTTTTTCTCCACTGTGAATTCTCAAATGTTCTTTTAAAGTTGTTCTGTAAGGAAGAAATTCAGATATAAGGAGGAAATTATTTCCTAATGCTTTTATGATACATTTCATTGTAATGCATTTAAAATGGCCACAATCCGATTTTCTGCAAAGTATAACTGACATCTATTGATAATGGACAAATTGTTACCAGACACTGTTAATCCATTGCCAATGATCCCCAGGTTTGGCTTTTTTCCAGCAATACATGTATGGTTCTGGCATTTCTGCCATCACAGCATGTAGCACCCAGGACATTCTAAAAGTGTTAGTGCAATACTTTGGGACACCGTGTACTGTACATCCAGTCTCTGGGGTCACTGTAGAAGTGTATGAGTTAGTGAAGATAAGTATTTTTATTAAAAAAATTAAAGTGATAAGATTCTGCCACTTTATTTGGTGTATAGATTAAATTTTAATTTTAAAAATCAATCTGTTGCTCAATCCCATTCCTAATAAAATCACTGTTCATATTGATAGAAGTACAGGAGAACACAACCTTATTTATCATTTTAAGTCCCATGGAGTCACAAAGTTGAGAATTCTGCTATGCTATATAGTTGAATATGTAAATACACAGCATATAAAATAAACTTAGTAAGTGTGTCTATAGCACATAAAAGGTCTGAGAAGAGGAAGAATCTAAAAAAGCCGTTTATCACATTGATCAAAGACTAGGCCTCTGCCTGTCCATATTCTTGTCTAATTCTGCTGAGAATCAAGCCTCTGCTGATCTGCACAATCTTCATTTGGGTTCTGGTTTTTTAGCCTTTCTAAGTATGTACCAATAGTCAAGTCTCAAATGCCTATCTTTATTAAACAGACAAAGCCTTCGATACAAAAAAGAAAATGATGATTTGAATAGCATTTCCCAAAATAAAATGTATCTTTCTTCAGGATCATTCTTCAACTGTATAATCCCAGAACAGGTTGCTGACGTATTAATGAGTGTCTTCTAAACTGCAAAACACTCTTTCTTTTTTAATTCAAAGTGCTGTACAACACTCATTTGATATAACCTAAATAGAAGAAAGACAAAAAATTCACTGATATAAAAATGGAGAGCCAGTTTGGTGCAGTAAGTGTTGGATTAGAAATGGGGAGATCCTGAACTCTGGAACTCTTCCCCTAGGCACAGAAACTGGCTGGATGATTTTAGGCAATCTCTCTTTTTTAGCCCAACCTATTTCAAAGGTTGTTGTGAAGATCATAGGAGGAAGGAGCATTATGCATTCTGCCTTGAGTTATGCAAAATAAAGAAGGTATGTACATCGAAAAAGAACATACACCTGAAACCCCAAAAGTCAATGGAGTTTCCCTCGGCTCAGTAGATACAAATGCTGATTGATGAGTAAAGACTCGGGAAGTAAATGGTATGAAATATTCTGAGAAACATATAGGTGCTGATCAACTGCCTTTACAATATTTTTTTTAAATATTGGTGAATTCATTGATCTGCTTTCTGTTTAATTTATATAAAGCACAGCATGTGTATTCAGCATACCTTTCTCTAACTGATTTTCCACAAATAAAGCAAGTCCATTTTCTCTTTCCTCCATGAGTGCATTCAATATGGCGCTTCAGATTTCCAGTGTCATTAAACTGACGACCACAAATATCACATGGAAAAGGTCCTAAAAAGACACAGGAATTCAATTTTACAGTTATGTAATTTGAGCAAGTGATTCAACTAATTAACAAACACTTATTTTGGAACACAAAAATACAAAACTGAACAAAATACTCTCTTCATTTTGAAAAACCTAACCACAAACACATTAATATTTCATTTTTAAACAGTCCATCATTTCTTCCCCAGAAGTTGCTATTCATAATTCTGACACAAGTTTACCAAAACTTAACTACCAAAAAGGAAGATATTTTGTACAGATTTGTATTTTTTTGCATTCTCTTATTTTTTGTAAAACTTAAACATAAACATATTGATACTACATTTTTATGGACAACTTGATAAGCCATTAAATTATGGCGTCGTAACTACCAAGAGTGACTCCCTGGACCAGTTTATCTATGAATTGTCTGCCATGTGATTGTTTTCTATATTTTTGCCAATATCTAAAACTCTAGGTCTGACATAGCCAAAGTGGGCTGATTTGCCACTAAGGTTTTTAAAACTTGATTGTATGACTCAAATAATCGTTTAGCATTGTATTAGGAAAAACAGCCATGCTGCCTCTTGAAGTCTTCTTGGAAAGGAGAAAGCAATTGTTTTAACAGATGTTTATTAAATGAACAATTTCCTTCAAAATGTACCAAATTACCAATAGTGACTTGCAGAAAAGAAATGCCAGATTGAAGATGGCTCTTGAAAAGCCGAGGCATGATTTATCTTTATAAAATCCATTTATCCTTAAACAAAATTAGAAATACGATAGCTATTCATGCACTGGGTAAATGGCCACTTTGAAAAGCTAGGGAAAACAGCCCTTAACATTCACAGTGCAAATCCCACATTCTTTGATTCAATTCTGCTTCATTTTCTAACGGCCAGTAGATTTACCAAATTGCAGAATGTATTATGGTACTTTCCACTATCTTTTGTCTTAAAAATATCAAAGTCCTGCTGGAAAGCAGAGCTTATATTTTTCTTTATGGAAATTACCATTCCTGAAACAGGTATTCTAGTACCATGATGAAGGGATAAGTAGAAGACATTACAATAGAGAAAAAATCGGAAATGGTTATCCCTTCTTCTGTAGCCTGTGAATCCAAGCAAATCTGCTGTTTCTGTGTCAACATCACAACTACAGCTTTTAAAGCTCCAAAAACAAGGAGAGTGGAAAAATGCTAGGAAGTGCAGTTATATCTTCCACATTACATGTATTGCAGAAGGCCAATAACTCTAAGTCCTTTTCTGTTATTTTTTTATATTGAGAGGTACTTCAAAAAATAAGCGTCATCTAATATTTCTATTTCAAGTGTAATATAGTTGTGCTGATGCATTAAATAGAATTGCAGCAATTTTTTCCCTAATAGATTTTGATGACACAATTGATAAAAAAAATTGTCAATGTTCTTTTATTTGTCTGATTATTTAGTAAATGCACAAATTTATTACATGCGATTAAACAAATAATGAAATATAAACAGGTCAATGTTTCATATGTTATTTTAGTTCTCAGCAATGAAGAAAATGGTTTAGGAGAAAATTTTTAATCATTTCTGGTCAAAGTTTACTGTTTCCAAGAAAACTGGGAAAACAATATGTCCAAAGGCTTAGTAGCTCACAAAGCTATTACATTTTTTTAATAATGATAAGTTTCCACACCTCTCTTCTGTTATTGGGCTTTTATTTTTTTGCATTTTTCAGAATGCATTGAAAAACAGTTTTTGTAATTTTAAATTAGTGTTAAAAATCAAGTACCGTATATACTAGAGTATAAGCGGACCCGAATATAAGCCGAGGCACCCAATTTTACCCCCAAAATCTGGGAAAACTTATTGACTCGAGTATAAGCTGGGGGTGGGAAATGCAGCGGCTACTGGTAAATTTCAAAATAAAAATAGATACCAATAAAATTACATTAAGTGAGGCATCAGTAGGTTAAATGTTTTTGAATATTGATTTCAAAGAAAAACAGTAAACTAGTTCTGTAAGTGGAAAAGAGGATCAACAAAAACAAAAATCTTGTCACCATAGTGAAGAGAAGCAGTTGTGAAATGAGTGACAGGGTTGTTAAGAATGCTACAATGGGCATAAATGATGACCAGTCATAAGTGTGAGGACCTGTCAGAAATGACTTTTTTCAGCCCTCTGAGTAGTCCCTATACACATATATCACATGACCAGCTAGCCACGCCCACCCAATCACTGGCTTGATCTAATTTCAGGCAAGTTCAAGCCTCTCCCTCTTTTTTCTTTTTCTTTCTCTTTCTTTCTTCTCTCTCTCTTTCTTTCTCCCTCCCTTTCTCCTTCTCATCTGGCATTCTTAGAGCTCCACTACTGATTAGCTTAGCCCAGGGGTGGGCAAATGTGACACTTCTACAACCTGTGGACTTCAACTCCCAGAATTCCTGAGACAGCCAAGCTGGGAGAACCCACTCCTGGCTTAGCTTGAGCAAGGCTAGCTAGCAGCCAATTACAAGAAGCTCTCAATTACAATTAGCTCTCAACTCAAGCTCAGTGCACATGGGATCTCCCTAAACAGTGAGGATTTCTTTGTTTCTTTCTCCCTTTAAGCCCCCCCCCCAGCCTGTTTTTGCTTCCAGGGGACTGCAGGGAGTCTTGCTAGGCACCCCCCTCATGCCCCTAGCAAGCCTGCCTGCCACTCTTGGGAGGCAAAAAGGGGCGCGGTGGAGGGGCGCCGCACCCCCCCCACGCCCCATTTTGGCTTTAGGAAGTCTGCCAGCAACCCAGGGAGCCAAAATTGTTGCAGGAAAAAAGGCATTTTTTTCGTGACTCGAATATAAGACAAGGGGGCTTTTTTCAGCCTGAAAAATGTGCTGAAAAACTCGGCTTATATTCGAGTATATACGGTAATTGGTCAGGTTAATGGAAAATTGGCCTTCCACCAACTTCAGAATGAATTGGTGGAATCAAATAGGATGAAGTGGAGGATGGGAAAAATACCCTGTGAGCTGCTAAACGTGTACTGTAAATCCCTAACTATAACTAGATTAACTGAAATTTTCTGGGGTTTTTTCCCACAAACACCTCTAAAGAAGGATTCGTTTAATTAATTTGTCCAAAAATTTAACCTCATCTTCAAGCAGTTTAAAGAATTGTTCAAACACTGTGAATAGAGATTTGGAAAACTGGTATACAGAATTCAATTCAGCCAATGAATTAAAAACATATGCATTGAATATTTTCTTACCTAAATGGAACTTTTCTTGATGTTTCAATCTCGTAAAGCGGGATTTAAAATGCTCTTCACAATAGGTACATTTGAAAGGCTTATTCTGAGTGTGAAGAATTCTGTGTTCTTCCAAGTGAGGTCTTCGTGTGAAAGACTTATTGCAAATCTGTACCAACAACAATATGCAATGATTAAGTAAAATATACAATCTTGAGCTTTCTGAAAAAAGTCAAGTTATCTGTGAAAATATATACACAAACCCAATCTTATCACTCAAAGGAATGAATTATAAATCAGCATATTACATTTACATTTGCAAATAAGCTGAGAATTTTAGGTGCCAAAATGTATCACAAAATTGGGTTTGGCTCATCCAAGTATAGGCTTATCCATAGATATATACAGTAATATTTTAAAGTACTTGTAATTCTTGTATATACCCACATGAATCTATCTGTAAATATGTTGACTCTCAAATATTTTAACCACAATACAATGAAAAATGTGGATTGGCTTATCCATAGATAATGCATTTTTCATAATCTTTTGGTTAAAAATTTGAGGGTTGGCTTATCTACTGATAGTTGTATATGTGAATACATATGGTAGCTTTCTGGAAATAACTGTACTATGCAATTGCATAGTTATGACTATTTGCTTCTCTGTTAATTTTGTTAATTTCAAATTTTATCATAACTTTAGCATATACGGTGATTTACTCAGTGTGGATTGCTACATACTATTTTCTCTACTAAAGTTACATTATTAAACCATTGACCAAAAAAGACCATGCATCAATAAGCCACTAAGTCATATTACAGTACTTTTTATTTTTATTATCCTGAACCCAACTACACCATGCACTATTTATACACTAAAGCACATAATGAAATGTAGGATTTCCCATTTATCCCTAACATTATGGTTTAGTAACTTTAACATAAATTGTTTTAGGCACTTATTACTTATCAGGCCCATGTACTCAAACAATATCTACATATTACTCTCACAGCATAAAAACAGCAACATAACCAAGAGCATGGAGCAAAGCTTTTGTCCATGCTCAAGAATTTCAGAGATTCCTTTCCTACTGCAGCTCCTTGACAAACATTCTAAAACAATTTACAAGAATTCTAAGTAGCAGTTAAAACAGCAAATTCAAGAACTTCAGTTAATAAATGCACAGCCTCTGATCTGGATTCAAGTCATAGATAAAAATAAAGTCAGCTGTCGAGCCGCGGCCAGGGCTCGCCACACTAGGGAGGGGACGGCTGATACGGAGAGGGAGAGGTTACCATGACTGGAGTTTCCTGCAGTGAAGCACGGCAGGACGGAGAGCTCAGCGGCTGGCGTTTCTTCGTGGCGCATCCTTGTGATGTAACAGAGGGCGAGCCACCGCCGAACAGCTGTTGGGAGGGGAGGGGAATTTCCTTTTGAACGCCGGATGGTGGGTTGCTAGGTTTTACTGTGTATAAATACACTACATACAAGCGCTTGTAGCGCTGACTTTAAAAAAGCAATTCCGACTTGTACCTTACTGTCACCTCGCTGGCCATTGACTTTAGTAAATTGCTGCACCTTACTTCCTGATTTGGCGTCTTCCTTTGCTGCTGCGGGATCGGCTGGAGTGACGAGCTGAGATCAGAAGTATCAAATAATTTCAGTGAAACCAAAATCACACTTACCTCACATTTCCATCCTTCACTTTTTTTCTTCCTGGTAGACAGAAACTCATGTACATTTTCAGGATGAAATCTGAGGAGGAAATCTACTAAGACATTATTTATTTAATAAATACAACACAACAAGCAAATCACCAGTTTGCATTTTGTTACTGCTTGCTGGCCTAATTGTATAATTATTAAAAAGAAATATTATCCCGTAATGCATATAAAGCAAGCAAAATATTTGAAATTTCTTAACCTATATGAAAAATTATGTATATAACCCAAGCTGAAATTTACAATTTGACATCAGCACAAATGTTAACTGTTTTTTTAATGTGCTTTTAGTCATCTTCTTTAACACCTTTTGCCCCAATTTACTTAAACCATCTTTCAATATTCACCAAATAGCAGGACATACATTAAAAATAATATGTAATACTACTGAACATACTGATATCTCACTTCACATGTGTACATGTTTGGTGGAGAGCATATATCCTGATTTAAGGTGACTACACTACTGATATACTACTTGATAAATATGCACAATTTTACCCAGCCTGAAATCCTCTAGATTTTCATCATCTCCAGGCAGGGCATGATTGGGAAAGGATCATGTATGTTACACATGCTTTTAACATCATACACATTTAAAATAAATTGCCATGTATTAACTGGATTATTGTTTATAATTAATATCCTGCAGCATAGAGTTATATAATTTTATAATAGAAAGAAACCAAATGATCATTCTATATTATCCAAAATGCAGTATGATTCAATGATACTTGCCTTTTTACATGCTTTATCAGGGTCTTTTTGGTGGCATGCAGTTTGTTACAATATGAACATTTGTGTTCCTTTTTATGAAATTCCAATTCACTGTTGTGTTTTTTTCTGTGTACTGTTAAATTAGATTTGGTTGAATAACGCTGCTGGCAAATATCACATTCAAAAGGCTTTTCACCAGTATGTACTCGAGCATGGCTTTCAAATTTTCCTACAAAATAAAAGATATAGATTTTAAAATGAAAAACAGCTGATAAATATTAACCTCTAATATTATCATGATAATAGTATGCACTATATGAAGTCTGTGAGAAAGTTTTAACACAGATTATTTTATAATGTATTACTTTTTAAAGAAGCTTTTCTAATTTCTATCTGAAACATCACCTTTTTTCATATAGCATATAGTGATGGGAATGTGATGGTATATACCCGTGATGGCGAACCTATGGCACGGGTGCCACAGGTAGCACGTGGATCCATATCGGTGGGCACGCGAGCTCAGCTCCGGCACACATGTGTACACCAGCCAACTGATTTTCGGGCTTTCTGGGCCCACCAGAAGTCAGGAAACACAGTTTCTGGCCTCCGGAGGGCCTCTGGGGGAGTGGGGAAGGCTGTTTTTGCCCTCCCCAGGCTCCTAGAAAGACTCTGGAGCCTGAGGAGAGCAAGAAACAGGCCTACCGGACCCACCGTGCCATCGCGTGCCCAAAGCGGGGAGAGCATGGGGGGCACGCGATAGCAAAAAGGTTAGCCATCACTGGTATATACTGTATTTTTCGGAGTATAAGACGCATCTACCTTTCTTGGTGAGGAAAACAAGAAAAAGAAATCTGCCTCTGCTTCCCAGCAATTTTGCCTGGTTGCAGCAAACAGCCTGCTTTACTTTCATTTTTGTTTTCAGCATAGCTTGATTAGCACAAGGAAAAAAACAATCTGCTCCAGCAATTTACCTCCTTGCAGAAAGCAGCAGAGGCCCACGCAAACCAGCTGAGAGCAAACCAACTGAGAGTTGGGAGGCTGATCCAATCAACTTGTGCTAATTAGGATGTGCTGAAGCTGAAAGGAGCTGTTTTTTCTTGCTTCTTGCTGCAAGGAGGTAACTGTTGGTAGGCAGAGGCCAAAGGGTGGGGGCCAGTGGGTGGGCGGGGCTACATTCGGTGTATAAGATGCACCTAAATTTTACCCCCTTTTAGGGAGGAAAAAGGTGCGTCTTATACTCCGAAAAATACGGTAACTGCCATCCTACTGTATCATTTAACACTAGCTCTCAATCTATACAAAGGAGACTTATATAAAGGGTGGAATACACAGTAAGTTGTGTATTCACAACTTACTGTTGTGTATACACAACATTATTTTCATAAAGGTGGAACCATTCTTGTCTTAAAACAAGTTGCTAAAGAATGTCTGGGATTCTTTTTCTCACTATAATCTTACACATTCCTATTCCTATAGTCTTGGAGCACAAAGCAACTAAGGATTAAAGATCATTATCTGAATATGATTGTATAAACATGTCTAGAACTATATTAAGATTTAACTTAACTTTAAATAAACTAAGATTCTAAGTCCATACTACAATACGATAAGCCAGTGCAACTTTATTTTTATCTTGAATTGTTCAGATGTTTGATCATCCATAGGAGAATACAGGTTGGTTAGTCTAGATGTAGGTGTTTATACTTGATATTACCAGGTACATGAACTTTGGCAGCCATAAAAGGCATCTTCAAATGATTTCATGTTTTTGTATGTTTTGTCAAAAATATTTTAATTGTAGCGTATTTTTTGAATTGTTAAATTCCCTAGAGTTATTGATTGAGATGGGCAGTTATAAAAATTAAATAAATAAAATAAAGGTTCTAAGCATGGTCTGAGGGGTTTTTTAATTAAGGCTTTTAACCAAATTTTAAGGGGACCCAGGAGGCGGGTGGTGAGGGATGAGCCGGGGGCGGCTCTCACAGTTCAGCAATTGGGCCCGTTGGATGGTTGTGGGGGGAGGAGGGGAGGGAATGAAGAGGCTCGGTGGAGAGAGGGTCTTCCAATCTCTGTGACACTTGGGAGAGGCAGGGGTGGGGAGGGGGGGCTTGGAGAATGCCCCCGCTTTCTTCAAGCGTCGGCGCTCTCCTGCCCCCTCAGCTCATCCTGCTCCCCTGATGGCGACGGAGTGCTGAGCCCTGGACTCCAGCTGGTATACTTGAATGCCAGGTCCGTGATGAACAAGGCCCTCCTCGTTCGAGATCTTATTGACGAGGATGCGGACCTGGCTTGTATCACTGAGACCTGGCTGGGGCCGGAGGTGGTATCCCTCTTGTGGATTTATGTCCCCCAGGTTTCCAGATACTGCACCAGCTGCGACTCCAGGGGAGGGGCAGAGGAGTGGCGGTAATTATTAAGGAAAGTCTTAGTCCTAGGGAGGTCACTGTTCCTCAGATAGGCGGGTGTGAATCCCTCCTTTTGAAATGGGAACTTGGAGTTCAGTCAGGGCTGTTGATCACGTACCTCTCCCCCAGCTGCGTGGCCTCAGCCCTGCCCGCACTACTAGATGTCCTGGCCGAAATGGCGGTGGACCTCCCCAACCTTTTGGTGGTGGGAGATTTCAACCTGCTGTCGGCTGGTGAGATGTCTGAGTTGGTGCGGGAGTTCATGACCTCCATGACGGCCATGGACCTAACTCAGATTGTACAGGGTCCAACTCATATTGGAGGACACACACTCGACCTGATTTTTCTCTCTGGACAGTGGAAAATGATCACGAGGAGGGGACTTTATCTATCGACCCTCTGTCATGGACCGATCATTCCCTCCTTAGCTTGACTTTCCTACCGCCATCCCCCATTGCAGGGGTGCGGAACTGGTAAAATGGTTCCGCCCCAGGTGCCTGATGGAACCTGAGAGGTTCCTGAGGGAGCTTGGGTCTTTTCCCACCTCCTTAGCCCATGATTCATTCAAGGCCCTTGTCGCAGCCTGGGAACAGGCTGCGGTGGGGGCTCTGGATCGAATCGCGCCTTTGCAGCCTCTGATCCAACGCAGATCCCGGGTGGCTCCTTGGTTCACCGCGGAGCTCAGGGAAATGAAGTGTCGGAAAAGACGCCTGGAGGGTGGTTGGAGATCCTCCCGATCCGAGTCCGACCGAACACAACTAAGAACCCATATTAGGTCTTATCTTGTGGCGATGGAAGTGGCGAAACGTAACTATTTTGCCACTCTCATTGCATCTGCAGAAAACCGCCCAGCAGCCCTGTTTAGAGTGACCCGCTCCCTCCTAAATCAGGGAGGGAGGACCCCTTGCAGGGCCGCGCTGAGGATTTTGCAGTTTCTGCAAGATAAAATCACTCAGATTCGGACCGGGTTGGACTCCGACTGGACAGAGTCCATTGAGGTGACAGGAGCTAGTCTTGATGGAGACATCTTGGTTGAGCCTGTTTTGTTGGAGGACGTGGACAGGATTATGGGAAAGCTGGGGTCCTCCACATGTTTACTGGACCCTTGTCCCTCTTGGCTAGTTTCAGCAGCCAGAGAGGTGACTGAAGACTGGATCCAGGCTGTTATCAACACTTCATTAAAGGAAGGGGTCTTCCCCGCTGCACTCAAAGAGGTGGTGGTTCAGCCTCTCCTTAAGAAGCCTAGCCTGGATCCTGACATTCTTAACAACTACCGTCCAGTCTCCAACCTTCGCTTTTTAGTGAAGGTTGTTGAGTCCGTGGTGGCACAGCAATTCCCTCAATTCCTGGAGGAAACAGACTACCTCGATCCTTACCAATCTGGTTTCAGGCATGGTCACAGCACAGAAACGGCATTGGTCGCCCTAGTAAATGATCTCTGGCGGGCCAGGGATGGGGGTTGTTCCTCCATCCTGGTCCTTCCTGACCTCTCAGCGGCTTTCAATACCATCGACCATGGTATCCTGCTGCAGCGGCTCAGGGGGATGGGGTTAGGAGGCACTGTTTTACACTGGTTCTCCTATCTCGCTGGTCGTCTGCAGTCTGTTTGGGCAGGGGGGTCAGGGATCCTCCCAGAGGCCTCTCACTTGTGGGGTGCCTCAGGGATCGGTTCTCTCCCCTCTGCTCTTTAACATCTACATGAAACCGCTGGGTGAGATCATCCATGGTTTTGGGGTTTGGTATCATCAATATGCTGATGATACCCAGCTTTACTTCTTCACCCCTGACCACCCTAGGGATGCCCTTTCCATGATGTCCCGCTGCCTGGAAGCGGTGCGGGTTTGGATGGGGAGGAACAGACTTAGACTCAACTCTTCCAAGACTGAGTGGCTGTGGATGCTGGCATCCCGTGATCTGGAGGTTCCATCGTTAGTGATCGGGGGAGAGACTGTAGCTCCCTCCGATAGGGTCCGTAACGTGGGTGTCCTCCTGGATTCTCGGCTGTCCTTGGACGACCATCTGACAGCCGTAACCAGCGGGGCCTTCGCACAGGTGCGTTTTGTGCGCCAGTTGCGCCCTTTCCTAGACCGGGATGCCCTCACCACGGTCACTCACGCCCTTGTTACCTCTAGGTTGGACTACTGTAACACCCTTTACATGGGGCTGCCCTTGGGATGCGTCCGGAAGCTCCAGCTAGTCCAGAATGCAACCGCACGGGTAGTTACGGGGGCGTCTAGATACTCCCGTGTAACACTCCTCCTGCGTGAGCTGCACTGGCTGCCGGTGGCGTTCCGGATTCAGTTCAAGGTGCTGGTGCTTACCTATAAAGCCCTTCATGGCTTAGGCCCAGGGTACTTGCAGGACCATCTCCAGCCACTCTCCCATCGTCCTGTGCGCTCTCACAGAGTGGGCCTCCTCAGGGTGCCATCAGCCAAACAATGTCGGTTGATGGCCCCCAGGAGGAGAGCCTTCTCTGTGGGAGCCCCGACCCTCTGGAATGGACTGCCCACCGAGCTCAGGACAGCCCCCGACCTTCTTTCCTTCCGTCGCGAGCTGAAGACTTGGGTCTTCCGTCAACTCAACTGATCCGTTGGGGGTACATTGTTATAATTTTAAACAGTTTTAATTGGGTCGTTGATTTTAATCTTTAATTCATTGTGATTTGTATTGGAAATTGTCATTTTGTAAGCTGCCTTGAGTCCTCAGGGAGAAAGGTGGCATATAAATCGCAATAATAAATAAATAAATAAATAAATAAATAAATAAATAAATAAATAATTGAACTGCAAGCCTAAAATTGCATACTGGGCAAAAGGGTATCCAGAATCAGGGCTAGACTTTTTCTTCTCTAAGAGAGATGGCTATGCTTCTATTGATACAATAATAAATTGATAAGGTTACCAAAGTTACCACATACCAGTTGGGAAGCAATAATTTAAAGGGCAGGCCAATAATCTGTAGGCTCTCCAGATACTGTGGAATTGTAGCTCCCAGTTAGTACAACCAATGGTGACGGGTAAAAAATTCTACAATTCAGTAGTATAACAGCCAAAAATTTATACAACTAGATAGTACCAAACATGTGCAAGTCTGCTGCAGTGTTTGAAATGAGCTATATGCATTTTTCCTTGCATGGAATTTATACACCAGTGAAACTAATTTCCTGTTTATTGAATGAACATTAGGTTTCACAATGCATAGAATTTAGTAATGCTTATAGTGTATATCACAATGCTAATATATTTTCACAAAACATAGGGACACATTCCTACATTGATTGAAGGCCCCAAATGGCACAGGCAGAATTTGAGTGGAGATGAAATATTTGGGGGGGAGGGGGAGACTTTTTGTTTATATTTCTGAGGTCTCTCTAATTTAACATTACCTATTAATCTGAATACTGTTTGCCTGCAACTTGGGTATATGTGTGAGAGCATGCAGTGTTCTTGAAATCTACTTGTAGGCAGATTCAAAATAAGATAACATTTAATGTGACAAGTACAGCAGTGTAGATACCTTACAGTTTATTTTTATTGTACTTGTTAATAAGGCTCAATGAAGTGATTCATTTACTAGACCTAGGGTTCAATTAGGTCAAGATAACTGTACCGATGTGGTCATTAAATAATCTAACTTCCCAGGCTGTGACTGTCTCATGTTATTTCAGCAGCTAGGAGTTTCTCTAACTGCTTTCTGAGCATTTGAAAAATGACTCTTATAAAGCAGGAAAAGCTGTAAAAAAAAATCTAACGTCTTCCAACTAGCAATCTGATAGCCAGCTGGGTCTTCCTCAGCTCAATTAACTGCAGGATTGTTACTATGGGTAAAATATGAAGGAGCATTATGTATGCTGCACATGTATGGTACAGAGATATTGTGTCAGCTTCTGTTGATTTAAGGATTCAGTGAAGCATTAATTTTTACAAGGGATGCCTAAAGTTTTGCATGTACTGTTAAGTGCACCATGGATATATTTCAGATCTAATCACAATTCTATACATTGAATCTGGCCCTGGATGTTAACCCAAGATTGAAAATGACTTTTTGATTGCTTTTAAACCTATCACAGCCACCCTGCAAAGGTAAAAGACAAAACATATTCTGATTTACCTGGTCGATCAAATATTTTATCACACTTAGGACACTGCAAACATTTTTTGCTGCTGTTCTGAAGAATAGGTGGAATACATGTGGAAAGATTATCTTCAGAAATATTTCCTGCTGGACCATCTGGCTCATGAACCTCTTCACCACATTCTTTTTCACTGTGTTGTTCAGACTCTGTATCATCTCCCAAACTGTCCTCTTCCTGCCCATCAGTGTTGTATTCACTTCCACTGTCCTCGGACTCATTGCTCTCCTTACTAGCAGCAATTGTATCTAAATTGATATCTGATGCATTGCCACTTTCATTGTCACTCTGATCAAACTTGGCTGGGCATTTACGATTTCGCACTGATCGTCTAGTACAAACTCCTGACTTCTCAACCATTTTTAGCCCATGTTCTTTTTCCCATGCAGAAGATTTGTGTGCTTTGGACAAATGATTCTCTAATGATTTCTTGTAACAAAAATTACGATTGCATAAACTGCATTGATGATTGTTGGCTATTTTAGGTGTCTGTTCAGTTGTCTTTTCTATCTGAGATGGGTTTTTTGTTTTCTCTTCAGTTTGTGAAATGGAAACATTTTCACTATTTAGCAATTTAACTGCATCAATAATATCTAAAAATTTTGCTGCTTCTAAAACTAAAGGTATTTCATTTTTATTTAAGAAAAACTGTGATGTGTAAAGAAACTCAAGCAGATGATGGAAAACTGAATGTGTTACATGATCCAAGGTAATAACATTTGTATTTGGATTTTTGCTCAAATAAGCATGAAAGTAACTGCTCCCAACAGCAACTACTACTTTATGGGAGCTAAATTCTTTTCCATCAACAATTATAAGAAGATCACAAAAAGACGTCTGCTTCTGTCTATCATCATTTAAATATTTAAGTAGATTTTTATTGTATTGCAAAGAAGTTAAAAGCTTTCTTTGATCAGGCAGCAGAGAAAGTTCTTTGGAATATATGAGCTGGTCTGCAGTAGCTACTTCTGCAGAATCAACATGAGCTTCCTGTTGAGAGTCTGTTACAGGAATCTTATCAGTTTGCTCCCTTGGGTGACCAAGATGTATTTTGTCATCTACATTTACATTAAGCCGTCTTCTCTTCTTCATTGCAATTGTGCCACGTTAAAATCAGAACTGTTATCAATAAGCCAAACTTTTCCAAACAAATAGTTGCTTCAGTGATACTTGAAGTTATGACCTGCAAACGGATCAAATAATTTTCTTTGAAACCAATGAAAAAAAATTGATTCATTCCGTTTTTTTAACACCAGTTAATTTCATTCCACATTTCATGAGGTCCTACGAATTGGCATCCACCCTTTCTAGAAAGCAAAAATTCACCTTGAATTGAACCAAAACATTTAAGTCACATGCATGTTATCAAATTGTAAATAGTACTTATTCCTTTATTTGTCAACAGAAGTAATCAGAAAAATAGCCAAGAAAAGCTATTGTACCAGGAAGCATTTAGATCCATCTCCAGCTGCATCATCTCTTTCAAATGTTGCCACTAGTAACACTACTCAATGTACCTTGGACTGCAAGGTGATCAATTTGTGTGCCATTCATCTCATCAGAGTAATATTACTCAGGGCTGCTTACAAATATTAAAGCAGTAGGACAACAAATAAAAACGATACTGTGAAAAGATGGTGAGGAGGGGAACATGAAGCACATGGGGAGAAGTGAGGTCTTTCCTAACCCAATAGCTACCTCCAAAATGGGATACCCCACTGGGGCCCCAGGTCAACTGGCAGAACCAGATCTTCAGGCTCTTATGGAAGATCAAAACAGTGGGTGCAGATCTCACCTTGAAGTGTATGAGGCAGGAGCCACAGCAGAAAAGTCTCTTCTCCTGGACCTCATCAGTCAAAAATTCTTGACTAGTGGGGTTTGCAGCCTGCCTGCTCTACAGGTACTGGTAGGGCAAGCCAATCCCATTGGGGTAGGATGGCTCTTCAGAAAACGGGCCGAGTCATGAAGGGCTTTAAAGGTGATAAACAACCTGTTGAACTGCATCTGGAAGCAAGCTAGCACCCAATGTTACACTGGAACAGCAGTGTACCATGGGCCACCTTAGGTGTCCCAAGAACTGCCTGTGGTGCTGCATCCTGCACTAATTGTACCTTCCAAATACTCTTCAAGGGTAGCCCCATGTGGACTGCATTGAAATAGTCCAGGCATGAAATGACCAGGGCTTGAGTGCACAAAGGTATTTATTTTTATTCACTGCAGAATAAACAGTTGGTCACTTAAAAAGCAGCCATCTCTACTCACTGATCTGTTTGAGTAGTTATAATTGCCCAAGACAGATACAAATGAGTATATGACTTAATTCTAATCCTTTTTCTTGTACTTAAAAATTAACATATGCAAGCAATAAAATGGGAGTGCATGGATTTATCACCAAGAGAGAAAGTTATAAGAGAGTTAATAAGCAGTAAATGTGAATAGTATCATATATCTTGCTAAACTATGATTTAATACATATTAAATTATTAAACCACAATTAGTGGGTTTACACATGGCTCATCAAGCAAATCAACCCAGACTTATCCCTTGAGATACAAATTACCAATAATAATTACCAAATTATTCTACTCATGTACACATTACATGAAGATCTAACTCTCTGGAGAAAACTCTAATGCTGGGAAAGATGGAAGGAAAGAGAAAAAGATAACCAGCAGCAACATGGATGAATTCAATTGAAGTGGCAATCAGTGCATCCTTGGAAAACCTGAAATACCTGGTTAAGAAGAGATCATGGATAAAATGTGTGTCTATGGTAAGAGCTGCAATGATTTGATGGCCCATAATAATATCAAAGTAATAACTATGCTTTACAAACAAGGGCTGGGTTCACACAACCCAGAACCAAAGAAACTATCTTATAATTTAGTGTGTTATGTGAACCAACTTAGTCATTCCTTATAAGGAAGACTCAGTGTATAAAAACAGCTGTTTCTTTTTTCCAAGCTGCAATTGTTATTTCCTCTATTCAGGTTCTTTTGCTCTTTTGCTTAAATGCTATTGCTCTAGGTCTAGAATACCACCCAGACAGCATGTTACCATGACTGCTCAACTGTTATTATTACCTGCCCCTCACATAACTGCTCATTTTTTCTCCTTTTCTGCCTTTTGTCTGCATGGTTCCTGAGATATAGCCACATAAAGGAATGCAAACATGTTCACCTCACTCTAGATACAAACATCCTCACTCTAAATATTATTGGTCCTATCTTCCCTGCTATGCTTGTATGAGCAAGTGAGATGTGATAGGTGGCCTTAAACCAAGAAAAACCAGCCTTATCTGCAAGTAGCTGCTCCTTTGCTTTTTCTTTCAGTAGGTGATGAACATAATACCCGGCCCAATTGTCACATTATTAGAGCAAGGAGCAGATCAGAGAGGAAGCAACTTCCATCATAGTCCTCTAGGACAGCTGTCACCAACTGGTGGTTTATGGACCACTGGTGGTCCGCGAGAAAATTTTGGTGTTCCGCAGAAAAATTATTTGCATTTTTTATATTATATTTTAATCTTTTTTAAAAAATTCATATTAGTGGTCAGCAGGATTTAAAATTATGATTTTAGTGGTCCCTGAGGTCCGAAAGGCTGGTGACCCCTGCTTTAGGAAGCAACTTGGATAGGAGGAGGGAAAAAAAGGCAAGCGGGACTGTTTTAAGTTTTATCCTTCCTGGGCCTAATCCCTCCTTCCACTGTGGTAGCAGAGATTGAGCAAGGAGAAAGGCGGCAGGAGCGTAAAAACATTTTGTTTAGCCTGCATACCGATGCAACACAACGGGAGAGGGAAGTTAGTGGGGGTGGGGAAACAGGCTTCAGGGGACTTCCACATGAGGGGAACCCTCTCCATCGCCGCTTCCCCGACCTCTGTCGCAGGCTGGGCGGCAGAAGACATTGCCAGGTGCCTTTCCTTTCTCAACGAGGTAGTGACAGCTTCCCCCTTTCCTCCACCACCACCCCCAACAACCTTTAACAATGACCCGGCCTTCAAGGCTGATAAAACTAGATTTTAAACTAGATCCAACAGGTCAGATTCACTCAGAAGCGGCCAGCAAATTAAAGCCGAGCCTCAGGAACGTCGGACTGTCGCCTCCTTCTTCACTCCCGACCGGGATGGCGAGAGTAAAATTGCGCCCCTCGGAAACCCCCTGAACCCACCCGGCCTCCAACGAGGGGAGGAGCCTCTTACCTACCTTCCTCCCCTCGCCGAGGAAAGGGGTAAATAACGGTCCCAGGCGCGCGCTCTGGGAAAACGCGCTTCTTCCCCATTTGCCGTCGGCAGGCCGGTCTCCAGATTCCGAAAGGCAGCCGTGCCAAAAAAGAGGAAAGAAAAAAAAATACACCTCCCCCCTCAAAAAAAAAAAAAAAAAAAACACCCCACCGTCGCGCACCGTTAACCCCCCTCAGGTTTCGCCATCACTTCCGGGTTCCATGCAGGAGGGGAGAGGGTGGGTGGGTGGGTGAGTAAAGGCTGACGTCACTCAGACCGAGGTTTTTTTGACAGGAAGCTGGGCAGGTTTGTCGTTCCGGCTCTATGGCATGTGGGTGGAAAAAGGAGGCGGAGCAAGAGGAAAAGCGAAGGGATGGCCAATACGCGGGGAGGTTTTTTTTTCTCTTTACCCTCCGGCTCCCAATGGGCGTTTGCGGAACGTTCACTGCAAAACCTGTCAGCCACCCCAGAAGCGAGTACTGCTGTAATAACAGCGGTGCCCAACCTTCCCGACTTTGCGGATCGGCGGCGACAGCAGCGGCGGGGTGGGGCGGAGAGATGGGAGAGGGAATGGTTCCGCGAAGGCAGCGGGCGAGCGCGCTCGCAGCTCCATTTGCGCAAAAGGAGCTGCGAACGCGCTCGCCAGCTCGGTTCAGAACGGACCGCGGTCCCGCTGGGACCCCTGATTTATGCTAACGATAAGTGACTGGTATGTTTTGTGTTAAGTCACAGTAAATTGGCCTTAGGGGTATTTTGACAAGATAAGTAATAGTTTCTATTCTCTAGTCCCAGAAATAAATAACTTTGATAAACGTTCAAAGAGAACCAAGTTTTTTTAAAAAAGGGAGGGGCCAAGCATCTGAGCACGGATTCCGAATCACCACGAATATTTCCAAGGTTTATTTATTTACTATCATATATAAAATTTCCGGAGGCTTTCAAGAAAAAGGATCTTTTCCAGACGGCATTGGTGGTTCTTCACTGGCAATTCACAGACTAGGGAGGAAAAAAAATACATTTCCGAATTTATTTCTGGATGAAGCTGGAGCAGAAGGCGGACTTGAGCGAAATAAACAACCGAAAGAAGAGTGTTTATATGGAGATTCTCAGTCATCTAAGTCGTGGTTGTCCCAAAGGTGCTTTTTCTAGAGACTTTCTGGTTTTTTCTGTGAAGACGTTTCGCTTCTCATCCAAGAAACTTCTTCAGCTCTTGGATGGTGGGGAATGGTGGGATCCAGTCAGAGCTGAAGAAGCTTCTTGGATGAGAAACGAAACGTCTTCACAGAAAAAAAAACAGAAAGTCCAGTTGCTTCTTGAAAAAACACCATTGCGACAACCGAAATAAGACAAAAGTCATTTTCTCGAGAGAGGCGGTTTTAAGTTGAGCGCTCGCTTTGTTATTGGTGCGTAACGTGATGAGTTCGGCGGCATTGAGGTGGGAAAAAGGCATGAAACCAGGATCGGAAAAAAAACAAAACCAAACATCTCAAGCGATTGGTCGAATCTTTGTTCAGAGCCGCTTGGCGATTGGAGGAAAAAAAATGTTATGTGAGAACTGGCTGCGGTGTGGTTTTTTTTTGGTCAATCCCCCTGATTGGCGGAGGCTGCTAGTTTGAATTCTCGAACGGCGGTTGCGAGTCCGATTTTTTTTTTTGGAGGGGAAGGAATTTGTGAATTCATTTCGGACGGGCGAAGAGCCTTCTGGTTGTCAACGGGAGACGTTGACGACGGTCGTTTCCCCTGTATGGACGAAAGAAGGCAGGCTGTGGGACCAGCCGGGCTTCAGGAACCGTGTCCTCCGGAGCGGAGCAAGCGCAGCGCTGCCTCTCCAGGCTGCGAGGATGGAAACGACGCCGTGCTATCACTCGGCCACTTCTCCCGGCCTCCTTTCCTCAGTTTCGGCTCCGTCCGCGTCGGTACTTCGTGCGTTCGCCGCCTGGCCGTGGAGAACCCCAACACAGAGGCTATCCACGGGGCCGTCTACCGCCCGCCACCCGCCTCCAAAGGCTTCACGGTGGAGCAGGACGGTTTCCTTCTTCAGGTGCGCTTTTTTTTTTTTAGCAGTGAAAGGCGATGTGGTCTGGGAGGGGTCGGTCGGCTCATATGCTAGTGCTGAGGTCTAAGCCGAAGGCGGACGGGTGTTAACATTCATGTAGCATCGGTAGCCTGAAAGATTGCCCGGTATGCAGGAACGGTTAAATGGCAACGGCAAATCTAGCAATACTCCGCAGTTATTTGTAGGTTTTACTCCATAACTTTCGATCGATCAGGGACGTTATAGAATATATCTTCAAATTTATAAATGCTATCCCAAAATCCTACTTATTTTTAAAGGGTGTGGTAAATTAACTTCTTTACTGTTTCTAGGAAAGGGAACTTCGGGGTATGTTAATGGTTAATAAATGTATAGCCGCCCCAAACGTGGCTCCTTCTATAAGGATGTTTTTTTGCTGGATGTAAACCTCATGAGTACAGGTAGTCCTCGACTTACAACAGTTTGTTTAGTGACCGTTGGAAGTTAGAATGGCACTGAAAAAAAGTGACTTGCCACAGCTTTTCACACTTACGACCTTTCCAGCATCCCCATTATCATCCGATCAAAATTCAGATGCTTGGCAACTGATTCATATTTAGGACTGGTGCTGTGTCCCAAGATCATGTGATAACCTTTTGTGACCTTCTGACAAGCAAAGTCAATTGGAGGTTTGTTACTAACTTACCAACTGCAATGATTCACTTAACAACTGTGGCAAGAAAGGTTGTAAAATGGGGCAAAATTCATTTAACGAATGTCTCACTTAACAATGGAAATTTTGGGGCTCAGTTATGGTTGTAAATCAAGGATTGCCTGTACTTCTTATATTAGGGCTTGTTAAAAGAATTTTCCGGATTCCTTTTCCAAGCCGGAATAAAAATAAGACACAAGGTATGTTGCAGGTGAAAAGGAGATCCATTTATTCCCCAAAGCTAAGTTCTTGGTGGTAGGCTGCAGAGAAAATGGGGTACTTTTATAGAGCTACTGGTCCTTGGTGTAGACTTAGAGGGGGTGGGGGTATATATATGAGCTTGTTCTAGTGCTTCAGTGTATCAAAATGTCAGTCTTAATTAGTATCTGTTGACTTGCCTTTTGCTGTGTCTGGACAGCCTATTTGTGGATATGGGGAAGGTGATTGAATAGGTTCTTTGGTTAATAATTCTTGCTCAGGTACTTGGTTTTACTATTGTCAGTTGATAGCAGAGGTGCAATTTGCCAATTTCCCATAGTTTCCAGTCTCAGTGAATCATGGATTTGTGTTAACGACTAAGAGATAATTGGGACAGTGAGAGAAACAAAATTTGGTGTAAAGAATATATATAATTATTATTGATTATTAAAATAAAATACTTTACACAGACTAACAGTTAACATGAACATCATAATATTTTATAAAGATATTGTCTCTGTGTAGATGGTGTGAATTCATTCTTGCTATGCAATTTGGTGTGTAGGGGGAGGGGTTGCCTTCAACTCAGTATTGACTCCTGCCCACTACTTGAATGGATACAGTGCATGCAGTTTTATTGGCAAAATTTCAGAAGTTTACCATTGCCTTTTCCTAGGCTGAACAAGAGTGACTGACCCAAGCTATCGTAGTGCCTATTGACTAGAATTCATGGTTTCCCAGTCTCTAGCCTGATGACTTAACCATTTACACCAAACTGGTTTTTACTATACAACTTAACTTGTAATATCAGATATTGAGAGTAAGTCAAAAGTAGGTCTACCTATTTTTCTAGCTAGGGTGCAGTACATAGTTTACAATGATGAATCTACAAAAGCTAAGCAGTTTTTGCATGGATAGAAAACTGTCAGAAAATCTCACTACAATGGGAGAAAAGTTGGGAAGTTGAAAAAAATGTGAAGAAGGCAATGCCATAATACCATTTCTGCATATAATATCAAGAAAACTGCTATACATATATGGTCTTTCTGTGTCCTTGAGCTTCACTTCAAGATGAAGAAAATCAATTTCGATTTGCTTATAGAAAAATCCTTTTTTCTTCCTTTCCTTTTTCTCTTTGCCCTTGTTGGGAGAATTTCCCTGGGTTCCTTTCTTTTGAGCTGGGAGAGCATTAGCAGTTTTCCTGGGAAAGTATAACCATCGACAAAATCAAGATGATGAGTATGGCTGCTTTGGGGGCAACTGGCAACAGACTGGCCCACCAGCAAATTTTTGATATGATTTGAAACCTTTGGTGAAAGACATGCTGTGAGGAAATTATATGGTTTTATGACTGGGAGAAAGAAAAAAAAAGGAAACACGTGGCTTTTTATAGTTATAGGAAATATCCTTGTTATCTCCTTTATCAGAAAAGTTCTTCCTGGCCAGGGCATGGTGTAAAGAGCATGGGCGTAGGTGTCAAAATTCCCAAGTCTTTTAAGTGTTGATTCCAGGCTGCCTTTCAGGGTTCAATTGCCTTTAAGGAAACATTCTAGATAAGAAGGCTGTTAAAAGGCATGGTGTGGGGAACAGATCAGAAGCTTTTTAAATTGCTATCACCCTTTTCATAAATGTATATGTTAGTGGCTGGTAAGTTATTTGAACTTTGGAGGCTTGTATAGGTTATTAAGAATTAAGTGTGCTTTTAGTGGTTTTTTTCTTTTTGTAAACTCTAATGTTGTTACAAATATTATTTATAGAACACCGTCTTGAATTTATATGAATACCTGGTATTATAAAAATATTAATTGTGACAAAGTTGTCAAGATCTTGTTTTAGAAGGCCTTTTTTGTTTTTGGAATCGAGTAACATAGAAATCAGAACTTATCAAATTTGCAGATGACAGTAAGATGGTAGGAATAGCCAACACCCCAGAACACAAGTTCAGGATCCAAAAAGATCCTGACAGACTTGAACAATGAGCCCTTTCCAACAATATGAAATTTAATGTGGAGAAAAGCAAGGTTTTACACCTAGGCAGGAAAAACTAAAGTACAGAGTAGGTGAATCTTGGCTCAAAAACAGTAACCGTGAGAGGAGTCCTAGTGGACAATCACTTAAACATGAGCCAGCAGGGTCTTGGTTGTATAAACAGGCATAGAATCAAAAGAACATGAAGTATTAGGACTGTTTTATAAAGCCTTTATAAGGCCACACCTGGAATACTGCATCATTTTGGTCACCACATTACAAAAAAGATGTTGGGACTCTGGAAAAAGTGCAAAGACGAGCAACTAAGATGATTAAAGGCATGGAGACAAGAACATATGAAGAGCAGTTGCAGGAATTGCATATGGGCAGTCTTAAGAAAAGAAGGACTAGGGATGACGGATTTTTAAAATTTAAATTGGATTTTTAAAAAATTTTTATCGTTTATTTTTATAAAATGCTTTTGGAGTAAAAATCTATCTAAAGATAATTTTCTATTTAAGATACATTAATAATTTAGTTTATTCAGCATGAAATGGAGCTTATGTATATATTCTGCAATATTGGATGAGGCAACAGTAGGTCCGAGGAGGAGCCGCTGAGGGACAGATATGACAGTTGGTCTTTAAAAATTATGATTTAAATCGAGTTGATTCAAATCAAATCCACCCTGTTCCTAACAGTAAGAACAATTAACCAGTGGAACAGCTTGCTTTCAGAAATTGTAGGAGCTTCATCACTGGGAGTTTTTAAGAAAAGTCTGGACAGCCACCTATTTGAAATGATACAAAGTCTTCTGCTTGAGCAGGGGGGTTAGGCTAGAACAGGGGTCTCCAACCTTGGCAACTTTAAGATTTGTGGATTTCAACTCCCAGAATTCCTCAGCCAGCAAAGCTCCAATTCTGGGAGTTGAAGTCCACAAGTCTTAAAGTTGCCAAGGTTGGAGACTTCTGGGCTAGAAGACCTCCAAGATCTCTTCCAGCTCTATTCCGATTGATTGATTTTGACATTTTGTTGCTACCTATTGGGAAACATTGTGCCATACCCGCAAAATATATAAGCATGATTTTATTCTCATACAATATTTTAAAGAGCTATAATTTGACTTTATATTTAGGGTTACACTATGGAAGCCACAGTTCTGCTATGGAAAGCTCCTAAGTTTCAAAGCAAATTTGGAGATTGCACACAAAGCAAAATTTGATCTATTAGTGATCCCTACTTTTCTGGAGAATGATACAATTAAATATACTCCTGGAATATAACTTTTAGCATTCAAGGAAATTAGGTTCATACAAGATTGCACTTGTAACTAGATATATTCATCATGTATTTGTCACAGACACTATGCCAACTGCTTGTTTCATGTTTTTCTTTTGCAGCCTGGAGAGAGGATCTATATATTAATAACATGGACACCACTAGAAGGCGGCAAAGTTCGAGAGCTCATAACTTTTATTGTAAATGATGTTGTAAAACATCAAGCAGTTTTGCTGGGGAATGCTGAGCAACCTATAAAGAAAAAGGTAAGATGCTCTGTAGGAAAGCCCACCCACCCCCATCCTGAATAAAATATTCTTTATTCTTAATATTAAAAAGAGGCAGAATATAATATTTTCCCTAAAGGAGGAGAAACATCTTAAAGGCAGAAAGCAGCCCCACTCTTTCTGCTATAGGAAAACAGTCTCAAGCAGAAGCCTGAAGAGGCTAGGCTTTACGAATGGATATTTTGCATCCATTCAGAAAGCTGGACCATGACCCCATAGGAATTTGGCAACAGCCATTAAAATATTAAAGGACAAGTTCTTGCACAGGAACATCCATCTCAATCACAAAGCCCAAAGAATGTATAAAAGCCCACCTACTCTCAACCCTTATTATCAACCACCCCAGAAACATACTGCTGTAACTGGTTCCTGGCTACCAAATAAATAGAGACCACCTTTCCAAAATGCAGCCTGCCTCCAGTTCATTTCTACAATGTCCTCCCAGTTTGAAACAGGACCAGATTTTTCTTCCAACAGCTCTTTAAAATCTTTCTTGTTCTGCTTTTTAATAAAGTCAATTTCTTCGTTTGCAGGCAGAATATCCATCTATGTAATAAGCTTTTCTGCATAAATTGTTAGCATGTTTGAAAAGGCATGTTTGGTTTTATTGAAAGCACAAAATCATATACCAATGTAATTAACGATGCAGAAATGTTCTAGGTCTATGAGTTTTATAAATATTTAAAGTCTCCACAACATTTACATCTGCTATATATTTTTGTGTGTCCTCTAAAAGTTTTAATATATTGCCCTTGGTTTTAAGCATCTTGAATTTTCCCCAACATTGGGTTCAACAAAATGAAAAAATAGCTATTGTAAATAAAATATGCAGTAGAGATACAAACATAGTAGAGTTAAAATGCTGCAATCCTGATGCCAGTTTTAAAAATGAGAATCAGTGTTCCTTTATATTTATTTCCAAGTATGTCAGGCGGTATGAGCTTTTAATTTTATAGGGAAAATATGGAAAAGTATAATACTTGCCTATGTGTATTTAATGTCATTTCAGAAAAATCTTTGGGATACTATTAAAAGAAGAACACCTGCACAGCAATCACGAAAAAGAGTGCCAGTCATTAAAAGTATAAATAAAACATTTCAGATGTCTGAAAAAACAGAGAAAAATAGAAGCCCTCTTCAGTCTTGTGAGAATCTGGAAGTGAATTCAAACAGAATTTCACCTAATGGAAATTCCTTAGTCGTTTCAGATCATAACCTATCTCTTTCCCCTATTAGTCCCATCAGTCAGAAAAACCAACATGTCATTTATACTCCCCTATCAACTACATATACTGTTCCAGAAGCACCAGCATGTCATAAATTATTGAATAATGTAACAGAAACCCCAACTGTTACAACTCTATATGATAATGTTTTGGAAAAAAAGAAAGTATGCCAACACAATATTATTAACTCAGCAGAAATAAATGCAAAATCCATTGGTACACCAGAAAAATTGAATATATCTTTGAATCATAGGAAGATTTTAAGTCCTGATTCTTTTATAAACAATAGTTATGAAGTGATAGAAGATGCAGCTATAGCAATACCTATTCTTTCACCTGATCAGTTTTTAAGAGAAAATCAAATAGTTATTCAGCCAAACTCAGAATGTAAAACAGTATCCTTTTCTTCAGATGTGAAATCATGTATGTCAACAACAAAATTTTCAAAACAGAAAGAAAAGGCACAAGTTTCTTTTTTTATGGAACCCCAGCTTTCCATCAAAGCTCCCAACAATATAAATGAAAGAAATCCTACAACACTTTGCTATGATAAGATTGAACAAAATGTCAAATCCAAGGCAAGTGATCAAGCTTGCTGCCTTCAGAACAAAAAAAAGCCTTTGCTTTCTAGCACTGTTACCAAAACTAAGCCCAGTCCTGAAGGAAAAGAAACAAAGATGTTAAAACTAAAATCTAAAAAAAGTCTTTCTAGTGCAATAGAGCATTGTATGGACATTGTCCCTAAAAATGCAGATCTGGACACATTGCCAAGACTTCCAGTTATAGAAAGTGTTTCAAATGAAACTAAATGTATCAAAGATAAAGCCAGATTCATTTATTTGAAATCATCTCATAATCGTAAAAGAAAAAGTGGAGAATATTTAGAGGATGTTAAGAATGGAAGAGAAGAATATGCAGAAAATTTAGGAAGAAAAAGAACTTTGAAGTCCTGTGATGGAAATGGAAGCAAGAGTGCTTTGAAATTATCAGTTTCCAAATCTCAGAATGGAGATAAGCAAAAGAAGAGACATGGTAATGTAAAAAAAAGCATTTAATTTTCAATTGGTATTGTTAGAAAAAATAATATTTTATGAAGCTCAGAGTGAGGCAATCTTTTGTTCGCATTCTGTCTTTTGTGATTATAAAGTGATAGAATAGTTTGCTTATATAAATTCTTGATCTTTTGCTTCAATTTCATGTTTACATGAATTTTTACCCCCCAGGTTCTGCATCACAAAAATCTAAGAATTTTAAAAGGACAAAAAATATTGTTCCTGTTGCACAGTCTCAACTGACTTTTGTGAAGCCTTTAAAAACAGGTAAATATAAATTCCTGGCATTTTGCACTTTGAAAGAAAGAGGATTTTTAAAAAAATATATCATTTGAAATAATTTTCATAAAGTTTATCTAAAATACATTGGGTGAAATAGTAAAAATAGCAAAAGTTAGTAGAATTATATGGTTTGCATTCTTTTCATTTTCGTACCACAGGAGGTAAAGAGCCACACCCTGTTTTTTAGCCTTTTAGGAAAAGCCTTAAAACAGCTGTGCTGACTGGCATGAGGTCCTGAAGGAGAAGCTATTGACTGGAATGGTTGGTGCTCAACAGGGAAGGCACCATCACATATCCATTTCAAGCCCATTTAATTTTTTTTTTGTAATTTTGATCTGTTTTTATATTTATAACTGTTTGAATATTTGTATATATGTGTAAGCTGTTCAGAGTCCCCTTGAACTGTGAGATAGGTGGCAAATAAATTTAATAATGATATTTTCACAGTGGTTCAAATATTTAATGAAGAGTAGTTCTTTTTTGGGAAATATGTGGCATTAATTTTAATTTGTCTTATTAAACTAACATTGCATAGCAAGTTTCATAGTCTTCATCATAAATTGATGAGTTAATAAATTGTCACATATAATTAGCCTCCTTATTTCCTTGCCTATATGATAATTCTGATATATGGAATTTAACTTCTGCTCCAGTAGGTTCTTCTATAGTGTAGCTAACATCTGGCTAGCGTCCTTCCAGCAAACAGCCTGGTCAGCTTCAGCATGTTATCGCAGCCTGATTTATCAGGAGCAGCTGATTGGTGGTTGGATCCGCCTCCCGGAATACTGCCAATCAGCTGTTCCAGATGCAGGGATCATTGCCGTCTCCCCACGTCCCATTTTCGGCCCATTCCAGACAGCGGCAATTGCCACTGATCACCACCTGGAAGGGCCCAAAACAGGATGTGCAGAGGCTGAAAACGGGGCTCATGGAGGCCAAAAACGGCTGAAGGGTGGGGGCCGGTGGGTGGGCGGGGCTTTGGCAACTCTCGCTCTATAAAATGCACAGACATTTCCACCCACTTTTTTGGGGCGGGAAAGTGCATCTTATAGTGCGAAAAATATGGTACATAAAAAACCTTTCTGGGCTCTAATTCCATCTCAGGGTCTCTGAGAAAAGCCAGATTTTCATGGCTTGTGGAAGACTAAGAAGGGGGAGACTGTTCCATGTTACTGATGCTGGGATTTTTTGGTGCTTATCCTCTGAACTCCATGAATGATATGGCAGAGATCAAAAAATTATTGTGTAGTGATTTAGGCCCTCAGAGAGGCAGAGTGAAGACTGATTTGGGAGAGTGAAAGGTGTACTCCTAAAGATGCCATTTTCAATCCAAAATGTGTAATTCTTGCTTACAGTAATATATATTCATATGAGCGTAGACACAGTGTACAACCTGGTGAGTTCCATATGTAGAACTATTGGTTGCATACAGTTTGAACAAGAAGGCTACCGTATATACTTGAATATAAGCCGAGTTTTTCAGCCCGTTTTTCAGGCTGAAAAACGCCCCCTCGGCTTATATTCGGGTCACGAAAAAAATGACTTTTTCCCTGCAACTGTTTTGGCTCCCGGGGTTGCAGGGAGGCTTCCTAAAGCCAAAATGGGACGTGGGGGGGGGGTGCGGCGCCCCTCCCCCGCGCCCCTTTTTGGCTCCAAGCCTTGCTAGGGGCATGAGGGGGGTGCCTAGCAAGAGTCTGCAGCCCCCTGGAAGCAAAAACGGGCTGGGGTGGGCTTAAAGGGAGAAAGAAACAAAGAAATCCTCACCGTTTAGGGAGATCCCATGTGCACTGAGCTTGAGTTGAGAGCTGATTGTAATTGGCTGCTAGCTAGTGGGTTCTCCCAGCTTGGCTGTCTCAGGAATTCTGGGAGTTGAAGTCCACAGGTTGTAAAAGGGCCACATTTGCCCAGCCCTGGTATCTCTTAACAGAGGCTTCAACTTGCCTGAAATTAGATCAAGCCAATGACTGGGTGGGCGTGGCTAGCTGGTCATGTGATATATGTGTATAGGGACTACTCAGAGGGCTGAAAAAAGTCATTTCTGACAGGTCCTCACACTTCTGACTGGTCCTCACACTTATGACCATCCTCACATTTATGCCCGTGCAGCATTCTTAAAACCATGTCACTCATTTCGCAACTGCTTCTCTTCCCCATGGTGACAAGATAGGGCAAAAATGTAAAATGTGAGGACAGTCGTAAGTTTGAGGACTGGTCACAAGTGCGAGGACCAGTCAAAAATTACTTTTTCAGCCCTCTGAGTAGTCCATATGCACAAAAGGACTACCCAGAGGGCTGAAAAAGTGATTTCTGACAGGTCCTCGCACTTTTGACCAGTCTTTTTTTATTTTGAAATTTACCAGTAGCTGCTGCATTTCCCACCCCCGGCTTATACTCGAGTCAATGAGTTTTCCCAGTTTTGGGGGTAAAATTGGGGGGTGGTGGCTTATATTTGGGTCGGCTTATACTCGAGTATATACGGTAAGTATAATAAAAAAGGAAGAATTTAAACAGAATTCACCTCAAGCTTGAAAATCTTTGGAGAATAATGGAGAATTATGTGAAATCTTATAACAATTGTTCCATTACAGTAGTTGATCTGTTCTGTTATCTCATATTTTGTGGTACTGTACAAAACATTGGAGACACTTCACAATCTTATTTAACATAAGCAAATCAACATTTATCAGTGTTAAAGCAACCATGTGATTTGAAAGGCTTGTACTGCTCCTTTGCAAGTGTGTCTCCACAACTTTTTGTGCATTACATTTGATTGTAGCCAAAAGGCCGAGAAGCATGCAAAGCAGTCACACTAAATAGAAGAGCCAGTTACAGTGGAAGGGTTTATGTACTTCAAGAAATGTCCATTTCCAATCCTTTGCCCAGCACTCCTAATCTCCATTTAAAGTTAGAAATGAAGCTTTGATATATTCTCATTAGGTGATAACGATTTCAGTGTTTCAGCAAAAACAATAATATAACTTTTAATTATTTTAAAAGATATTCCTAGGCATCCAATGCCTTTTGCAGCAAAGAATATGTTTTATGATGAGCAGTGGAAAGAAAAACAACAACGAGGTTTTACATGGTGGTTGAATTTTGTACTTACTCCTGATGATTTTACTCTGAAAACAGACATTTCACAAGGTAAAGTTGATCAATGGCATCTTATTATTTCAAGGGTTAAGAGTAGTTAAGAACTGTTCTGTGTTCCAGAAATTAGCTGTGTGTATATATGCACAAAAACTTTTCATTATAGTTCTTTCATGCATCTGCACATTTATTACAATCAGCTAGAAATATAGTTGTGTTGGAGCTGGTACTATTATCTGAAGTCAGCCTAGCAATCGGATTAAAAGGTGTTTTCTTTTGATTGCTGGACTTTCTTAGGATTTGGTGTCATTTGTGCTCAGCAAGCTTTAGCCATCTAGCCATCCTTCTAATGACAATTCAATGATTTTTAAGATGAGATAGTGTAAGTTTTAAACTCATACAACCATTTTCTCTTTATTAGTTAATACAGCATGTCTCATCCTGGGAACAGAGACTTATAAAACCAGTGTTCCTAAAGCACCAACAAAAGAAGAAGCATCATTAAGATCATATACAACTCGATGCAAATTAAACAAACTTCGTAGGTCAGCTTGCCGCTTGTTTACCTGTGATGAAATGGTGAAAGCAATAAAAAGGCTGGAGATTGAAATTGAAGTGAAACGTTTGCTAGTTCGAAAAGACAGACACCTGTGGAAGGATATTGGTAAGAATATAGTTGTGTTTTAGAGCAGATCCCCAATCCCTGGACCATGGACTGGCACCCGTCCATGGCATGCCAGCAACCAGGCTGTGCAAACAAATGAAGCTCCATCCGCGGGATACAGGAAAAATCTTTCTTCATGGAACTGGTCCCTGGTGTCCAAAAGGCTAGGGACTGCTGTTTTAGGAGGGAGCAGGGTTGGCTTAAGAAAATTGATGAATAAATTGACCGTGCCTCTGCTACTGATGTGATCAGTATCTTTCTGTAACATTATTAAGAAATGCTTTCATTACATAATGCTTTTGCGTCTGTCTTTCTTTCAGGAGAACGACAGAAAATCCTCAACTGGCTTTTATGTTACAATCCATTGTGGTTGCGCATAGGCCTAGAAGTGAGTTTGTAATGATTATTCTGTATGCAATATGCTATTTTGTAAAGTCTAATGATTATTGTGTTACAAGGAACTGTTCAAGATCAGGATAAGATATTCTTTAATGCAAAATTCTTCTGCTTGAGAACATAATGCTTAAATAGGTATCAGTGGCCAAAACAAGTGCAGTATTTTGTGGCTCATTAAGCTGATTTTCAGTGATGAGAACAGCTGCATTAACATAATAATATAGCATATTGTTTTCTTCCTTTCCCATACATTGTTCTATTGCTTCCTAAAATATTCTGTGAGGATAATATAGCAATGCAGACTTAGTGAATATATTCAAGTACCAAATTGTTGCAAAAATTTGAATATCATGCTATTGTTACAATAGTTTTATTCATATTTTGAATTATTTTCACCCTTTTATCTTTTGTCAGACAATCTTTGGTGAACTGATTGCTTTGGAAAGTAACAGTGATGTGATGGGTTTGGCAGTATTTATACTAAATCGCTTGTTGTGGAACCCAGATATAGCAGCTGAATACCGACACCCAACTGTGCCTCACCTTTATCGAGATGGTAAAATTTTTCTTCGCTATTACAATAGTATTATTTCAATATTGAGAGCAAGCTTGGTATAGTGGTTAAAGGCACCAGGCTAGAAACTGGAAGATTATGAGTTTTAGTGCTGCCTTAGCCATGAAGCTAGCCAGGTGTCCTTGGGTCAGTCATTGTCTTTATCCTAAGAAGGAAATGGCAAACATTTCCAAAAATGTTTTTAAAAATCCATGTACGAATCCAGATTGACTGAAAGAACAAAGGTTAAAAAAAAGTTACAAGAAGCATCTCTGTATAAAATATTGCATTTATAGGTCATGAAGAAGCATTGTCCAGATTTACACTGAAAAAACTTCTACTACTGGTTTGTTTCCTTGATCGTGCCAAAGTGTCTCGAATTATTGAACACGACCCTTGCTTATTCTTCAAAAATGCAGAATTTAAGGTATTCTCACTTAAGCTTATCTTGAATTATGTTTACCTATAATCTGTATGCATTTGTGTGTTTGAAAGACACAAGCCATGCTTATTTCTTTAGAATATTTTTTTAAAATAATAGATATCTGGTACAAGAATTTTTCAGGGCTGATTAAAATTTAATCAACAATGGGTTTATTACAAGTTTTTCATAATATGTAACTGGCAATTTCATTAATGATTGTAATTAATGTCCATAATATTAAAAACAAAGTATACAGCTAGCAGTAATATTTATATTATAGTTCAGTGACTTAATTATGTAGTCATTAATTATGTAGGATAATAAATTATTGTATATGTGTACTGATCCCCCCTTTTTTTTCTAGTCTAGTAAAGAAATATTACTAGCATTTTCCCGGGACTTTTTAAGTGGAGAAGGTGATCTTTCACGTCACCTTGGCTTCATGGGTTTCCCTGTTAATCACGTACAGACTCCGCTTGATGAATTTGACTTTGCTGTTACAAATTTAGCTACAGACTTACAATGTGGCATTCGTCTTGTGTAAGTTTTTGCTGAATTTTGTCATTACAGTTATAAAAATATATTGCATGAAGAAATTAATTACTTTTTAATATGAAATATTAATGTATTTAAGGAGAACTTTAGAACTGCTGTCATCAGATTGGACTCTTTCTGAAAAATTAAGAGTGCCCGCAATCAGCAGACTTCAGAAGATGCATAATGTTAAACTTGCTTTTGAGGCATTGAATGATCAGGGAATTCAGTTGAAAGATGAACATGGTAAGTACTAAACAGTAATGTGGAGTGGTATCCCATAAGTCTGTTGATTTTGCTTTTCATTAATCTGTTTCATTGGTTTATAGGTTCAGCCATTGACATAAAGGATATTGTAGATCGACATAGAGAGAAAACATTTGCTTTGTTATGGAAAATAGTGTTCGCTTTTCAGGTACTGCATAATCATTGGTTTAATTTATTTTTAGAGCATAAAATAAAAAAGTATATTCTCTATCTTCAGAATTTCCGCAAACAAATAGTCTGTGCATGAAACTTAACATGGTATTACTTCTGCTTCATGCATAAAGCCAATGTGTAAAAGTAGATGTGCAATACATCGAATTTGAGGGGAAAAAATTCAAAATAGATGACAGCACCGATGAGGGTATATTTATTTACATTTGGAGGGCTTTCGTGAAAAGCTGTCATACAAAATAGCAACTATAAATATTAAGATTTGAAACCTTTAAAATATACGCAGAAATTACATGGAAATTACATTATTTAGACCTTAATTTTCAAACTTTTTTCAGCACTGTGTACAACTTTTTAAAGCAGCCATATCTTATAACCATATGGCAACTGTGAAAGGTAGCTGCATAATTCCAAGGGGGAAAAACAATTGCTTTAATGCATTACAGGTAGAGTCTACAGCTATATAGGACTGGTTTCCTAGATTAAGACATTATTTTCACAGTCTCTCTGAATTATTAGAACTTTCTGTAGGCTTTCACAACCTGAACAAAATCAATATTTTTGAAAATGTGTAATATCCAAAACCTTTTGCCATTTTAGTTTTGATAATTTGTCTTAGCAATTTGTTAAGAGTTGGTATGTTTTAACATCCTAAACATTACTCAGAATGATTTTTAAAATTCCATCAATAATACTCTCAGTTTAATTATTTCACTATATAAGGAATGTGTTATGAATAAAATTATGGTTGGATCTTATTTAGGTGAATATTTCTCTTGACGTGGATCAGTTAAAAGCAGAAATTGCTTTCTTAAAAAACATGCAAGTTACAAAACTAAAAAGACCTGATGTGGAATGTGTTAACAGCATGGGAAATGACACCAGCAGGTCTTATTCATATGAAAGCTATGGTGAAAATGTAAAACTGCTGATGGACTGGGTGAATGTTGTCTGTGGATTTTACAATATTAAGGTAAATAATTATTTCCTTAAACAATTTCACAAAGCACACTGTTCTGAGTATGATAATTATTAAACTTAACCAAATGTAATAAAAGTGAATTGAAGTGTTGAGACAAGTATATTTATGTTTTGATCATATACAGTATTTGTTATGTGGATTATTACTGCTGTGAAAACTAAAATATTAAAGTAAGAGTTGATTATGATAATAATTTATTTGTAACAGTATAGCATTTGCTACTGCCCTGTCTCTTCTTGGTATACTTCATTGATGCTGAATGGCATCATGTGAATAGTTGCTTGCTGGTGGGTGGAAGATGATGGTGATGATGATTTAAGCAACCTATGGCACAAAAAAAAGGTATAAATATAATGGCCTGGCAGTATGATTGGGCTTAATGTATAAAAAATAATACTATGTTATTTAAAAATATATTCCATATTGTTACATTAAATCATTTGTCTGTACATTACTTTCGTTAAGAGATTATGTGACACTGGTTCTTTTTAAAAACATTAAATTTTCTACTAGTTAATGTGTATGCTCTTGAGGTAAGTTAATTATTTAACTTGATCTAAATTTTTAAATAGCCTTATAATATGGTCATATATTCTTCTGTTTTAGTTCCAACAAGTTGTTAAAAAACACTAAAGATAAATCTAAAATCTTTAAATAAGAAGAGCTTAAATACAAACTTAATGCTTCAGTTTAGTTTAGCCAACACCATTTTTAAACATGGAATTCCACCCCAAATCTTGTCCTGATGTCCATTGATTGTATGTTCTTTAGTCAATGAAAGTCAAGGATGAGATCTGTCTCACTGTGTCCTCCCCCCTCCCCAAATCCATGGCATTATCTAGTTGTAGAATAATCTCAGAGTAATATTCTCTAGAGCAAGGATTTCCGAACCATTTGGTATTATGTTTTTTATGTTTTTATTTTTTTTTAGAAAATGCACAAATCTTCCTAGCTGTCATTTAAGACTACCCACTTAAAACAAATTTTCTTTCATAGTTAAAATTGAGCAGACAATATTTGTAGAAGTAAAATGAATTTGCCCTTCCTTCCTCCTTCCCATCTGACCTAGCCCCCACCTTTCTGCCACAATTTACTATTCATACAGCCTTGTTTCTTTCTTTCCTATCAGCTTGCTTGTCTCCGAATCCTAAATTGCCTGGAAAAAACCATTTTAGGCTAGTATGTAAGAAAAGGTGGATTAACTTTAAAATAAAAGATCTTTGTAAAAAAATATCCAGAGAAATACATCCCATGGAAGTTATTTATCTCAGAATAACTACTTCAGAACTGTTTTAACATAGATTTATTTACTTACAGATTTATAGATTTAGATTTTTACAACCATCACAGAGCTACCATTGTTTTTATGTTCCTTTATTCTAGGTGGAAAATTTCACAGTGTCCTTTTCAGACGGAAGAGTATTATGTTATTTGATTCATCATTATCACCCATGTTATGTACCTTTGGAGGCTATATGTAAACACACTACTCAAACAGTAGAATGTACCAAAAGTGGAACTCTTGGGATGAATTCCTCTTCTGAATCTGATGCTTCTCTAAATCTAATAAATGGAACTTTTGATCAAAGTGAGTCCATTAAAAATAGAGCTGGCTTCAAAGCAGGCTGGAATTATGAGTTACTATTTCTACTTTAATATATTCCATTTTTCATGTTTCTGTTTACAAAGCTATAAGTACTTCTGTGCTTTATAAAGAACTCCTTGATAATGAAAAGAGAAATTTTCAACTGATCAATGCTGCAGTTTCTGATCTGGGAGGTGTTCCAGCTATGATTCAGCATTCAGACATGTCTAATACAATACCTGACGAGAAGGTAAGCAGTCGGATCATTAAAATTCAAAGTTGTTTTATTTCCTCACAACATATACTAAGTTTCTGTTTGTATGTTCTTTCTTTTTAGGTAGTCATTATTTATGTGTCATTTCTGTGTTCAAGACTTATAAGTCTTTCTAAAGAGATTCGAGCAGCTCAGTTGATTCAATCTGCTTGGAGAAAATACAGATTGAAAATACTTGCTGAGGTATTCAGTTGCTTTCTATTTTGCTCTTTATTGTCAACTCAGACTACTGCTATTGGAAGGAAAGAGGATTGTTTATATTATTATTTTTTTCAGACCAAGAAGCAAAAATCTAATGCTGTAGTTGTACTTCAAAAGCACTGGAGAAGATATTTGGCTGTTCTGGAACTTCAGAAATTAAAAAAGGCAAAGCAAGAAGAAACTGGAAGAATTGCAATCCAGGTATAATTGACTTTGTATAAAACTACTTGATCAGAATGGATCCATTTTTTACTTAAGGTGGTTAAGATATGTAGTTTTAATTCCTGAAGCCATTAGATTTCAAGTTCAAGTAAATAAAGGTTTTACTAATATAACATTTGTTGGTCCTCAGACTTTATAAAACAAAACCTTGAACAAACAAATGTATAACTTGTGTTTTCTTCTTGTTATTTAGAGATGTCAAGAGGCTGTAATTGTCCTTCAAGCTTGGTACAGAATGAAGAGAGAGAGGCAGCAGTTTTTAAAAATGTGTGGAGCAGCATCTGTCATTCAAACATACTATCGTGCACATAGAAAAGAAACCTTTCAGAGACAGAAATTTTTGCAAATCAAAAAGGCAACTTTGTGTTTGCAAGCAAGCTACAGGGGCTTTAAAGTACGAAGAATGCTAAGACACCAACACATGGCTGCTACTAAAATCCAGGCTACGTACAGGGCTTATGCTGCTAGAATGAAATATCAGAGTTTGATTCAAGCTTCCATTGTGATTCAGAAATGGTACAGGACTTCTAAAAGTGGATCCAAAATAAGAACAAGATTCCAGGAGACAAAAGCAGCTGTGATTTCCTTGCAGGCAGTTTTGCGTGGTTGGCAAGTGAGAAAATGGCTTCAGAGGCAGCATGCTGCTGCAATTATTATTCAATCTGCCTACAGAAAGTATAAAGCTATGAAAAAATTCAGGCTGGTGAGACATGCTGCTCTTACTATACAGCAGCATTATCGGGCTTACATCTCAAGTAAAAAACAGAAACAGGAATATATTGTTCTTTACAATAGCATTGTATTATTCCAGGCAACTTGGAGAGGAATTATTGTGAGAAAACAAATAGAAACGCAGCATCAGGCTGCAGTGACTATTCAGTCCTATTATAGGATGCATGTGAATCAAGCTAAGTTTAAACATTTCAGGAAAGCTGCAATTACAATTCAGAGATGGTATCATGCTGTTATTCAAGCCCGTAACGCACGACAAAAATACCTTGCTTTAAAGGAAACAACTGTTAAAATGCAGGCAATTTACCGAGGTTTGAGAGAAAGGCGAAAAATTCAGCGCATGAATCAAGCAGCTATTTGTATCCAAGCCATGTTTAAAATGCATCGATGTAATGTTCAATATAGGACCCTGAAAAGGTCAGCTACTATAATTCAAGCACGATACAGAGCTTTCTGCAGAGGACAGAAAGATCGGAAAAAATATCTGGCGCTTAGAAAGTCATCACTCATCCTTCAAGCAGCTTACAGAAGCATGAAAATTAGACAAGAATTGAGAAGTAGTCACCAGTGCATACTAGTTATTCAGTCATATTATCGAATGTACAGAGAACGGAAAGCTTATTTAAAGCTAGTTGCAGCAACAAAAGTGATTCAGCGAAGGTATCGTGCTTCCAGAGATACAAATGCTCAGATGTATAAATACAAAATGATGAAGGTTTCTGCTCTCCAAATCCAGGCGGCTTTCCGAGGTATGAAAACCAGAGTCCTTTTGAAAAAGATGCACATGGCTGCTATCATCATTCAAAGGAATTTTAAAGCTTTTGTTCAGAGGCGTAAATTTATTTTTCTTAAGTCGGCTGCTGTGACAATTCAGAGAAGGTATCGAGCAACAGTACTCTCAAAGCGGCAGCATGTGACGTTCCTTAATTTGCGTAGAGCAGTGATTGTAATACAATCTACTATCAGAGGCCTGTTTGTTAGGAGATACGTAAAGCAAATGCATCTGGCTGCTGCAGTTATC
>WNWU01000004.1:54762196-54774440 GCA_012654045.1 Ptyas mucosa
TTGTTAGGAGATACGTAAAGCAAATGCATCTGGCTGCTGCAGTTATCCAAGCAACCTTTCGAATGCACATAACCTACACTCAATACAGAACAATGAAGTCTGCTTGTATTGTAATACAGCACCATTATAGAGCATACCAAACAGCTAAGCAAACCAGAGATTTGTGCTTAAAACAGCGTCACTCTGTTCTAATTCTTCAGGCAGCTTACAGAGGAATGAAAGTTAGGCATATGTTAAAGAAAAAACATGAAGCTGCAGTAGTCATACAAAGTAACTATAGAAAACACAGGCAATGGAAATCCTACCAAAATATTCAATGGGCAGCCAGACTCATCCAGGCAAGAGTCAGAGCCAACCAAAAGAGCAAAATGGCAGCCCAGCAATATTCTTCCATTAAGAAAGCTACCATCTGCATTCAGAAAGCTTTTCGCAGGATGAAGGCAAGAAACCAAAGAAGACAGGAAGCTGCTATCTTGCTTCAGCGGAATTTTAAAATGCAAAGAGCACGTAAAAATTACCTTACCTTAAAAGCAGCTGCTATATGTCTTCAGAGAAAATACAGAGCATTGGTTGTGATGAGAAGACAAACTAAAGAATATGCTTCTGTTCGTGCAAAAATTATTTGTGTACAGTCTGTCTATAGAGGCTTTAAAATACGGAAAGAAGTCAAATGCCAGCATTTAGCAGCAACAGTGATTCAGGCAACATTTAGAATGTATAAAGTTAAACTAGCTTACCAGAAACTGAGATATGCTACTATCACCATGCAGAAGTACTATCGATCACATCTAAAGGAGAAACATAAAAATACACATCAGGAAATTCAGAAATCTATAATAAGTCAGGTCACTTGCAGAGGAACAAAAATACAGCCAGAATTGGACATCATGCATATTTCGGCAACTGTCATTCAATCTCTTTATCGGATGTATGTACAGCAAAAGCATTACAAATTGATATGCTGGGCTGTGATAACTATTCAATCTGCCTATCGTGGAATGATAGCACGCAAAAAAACAAAGAAAATGTGTGCAGCAAGAAACAGACAGTTGTGTCATATAGCTGTGAATGATAGAACTGAACCTATTGAATCAAAGAGTCAGTGCCATACAAATGAAGTTGGAGAACAATACCAGAAATATTGGAAAGCTGCAATTTTAATACAACAACATTACCGATCTTACCTGACTATGAAACATCATTCAACAGTTTATTTGCAAACACGTAAGAGAATAATTCTTTTGCAAGCTACAGTGAGAGGTTTCATTGAACGGCAGAGGTTTTCCAGAATGAAAAGAAGTACAATAAAAATACAGGTATTTAAAAAATCAGTTTTCTCCAGTATTAATTGTTTCCAGTGACAATAGAATAAGCTCGAATAAATAGCAATAGCATTTAGACTTATATACTGCTTCACAGTGACAGCCCTCTCTAAGTGGTTTATAGAGTCAGCATATTGCCCCCAACAATCTGGGTCCTCAATTTACCCACCCTCAAAGGATGGCTGGCTGTCAACCTTGAGCCTGGTGAGATTCAAACTGCTGTCAGCCGGTGATCAGCAGAAGTAGCCTGCAGAAGTGCATTCTAACTGTGCCACCACGGCTCTTGTAGATTTCCTTGGATACAATTTAACTATAAATTAAAAGCAAAATTATGTAAGTCCATTACCTTTAAGATATGGAATATCCTTTTATAGCTGTCCCTCACCTCTGTTAGGCTGCTGCTTTCATAATTTCATATTATGAGGCCATGAGCTCAAGTTTCATTTATATCCCTTTAAAACAGAGATGGTATCGAGGAAACTGGCAGAGGAGGAAATACCTGCAATATCGTAAGAAAATTATTACAATACAAAGAATGGTGAGAAGATGGATTAGCCACAGAAATACAAATACAGGTGGAATTCCAAAAGACATAACCCCCCAAAATGTTAATACTGGAATAACTAAATTTCAGGTAAGTAAATTTTCAGAAAAATGATACTGTTTAGGGATGTGCATAAAAGACAAACAAATTTGTTTTCAAACCCAAATATTTTCTTTTGGATTTTTTTTTCTTGGGCATGCAGTGATCCAGATAAAAGAAATCGGAGCACCTTGTAATGAAGTTTCTGTTGTTCATAACTTAATTATGAATACGAGAGTTGATGTGACCTATATTTGATGAAACCCAGCTGGGTATTTGGGAGGGAGGTTCCCCTCTCTGCAGTGTATTTCCCCAAGTTTCATTTAACTTAAATATTGCCATCTTGTTGGACTTCAGAAGTGTACCATTTCTATAATAGCTCCTCCCTTCTGAGTGTCAGGGTTCCGACCAATGCCCTAATAAAAGCAGGAGCCTCAAGCCAGTTTTCAAGGAAAATCCAGTTATTTATTAGGAGCGCCATGTCAGCACGGACCTAGTTGAAGCCAGCTTTGACCCCACTCAGTTTGCGCCTTGCCTTTGACCCTGTTCCCCCCCCCCCCAAGATGTGTCATCAGTCCCATTCCCCAACAAAGCAATTTCGCGGGTCATAGAAGTCACTCCCTCTAGCTGTTCCTTGTTTCTGTGGAGATGGCCTTGCCTTTGGCCTGCTGGGATGTACATTGTTTTAACTGAGGTGCAAATTCCTCAATGCAGCTGTGAGGCTCATCCCCCTGCCTATGGCAATTCGGGGGCAGATTAGGAAAGCTTTGTGGGTTGACACTGAGGTCTAACAGACCCCTACCCTTCTATTCTCCCAGAGAGTATTTAAAACCTGGCTCTTCCCCAAGGCAATGGAATAGGGGAAGCCCAGGTTAGAATGAGAATATCTGCGCATAAAAGAAATGGGGCTGAGGCATTCTGTTTTTATTGTTATTGTTGGTTTTTATAATTGTTTATATTGCTTTATTGTTTGTAAGCTATTGTAAGTTTTAAGATGGGCAGCTATATGAATATTTTAAAAGAATAAAAAATAAATGATTTGCTCATTCTGTTTCAGATCAACTTACTCTAAAAACTGCAAACATGAAAACAATTATCTTTCTCTAGGATATTCTGTGAACTAAATTTAAAATCTTGCATATTGCTCAATGGTTATCTGAAATGTTTTATGAATAGCTCATTCTCTAAATCTGTCTATTTGCAAATTTTCATCAAGTGACTTTCAGATATTTTTTTTGGGAAAAACAATTGCCTGAAAAAATAGTGGAATTTATTTTTAATAAGCTATATATAGCTTATTAAATAAAGCTATCCTCTAGGAAGTTTCTGCCTCTTTTATTCCTTAAACATGTAACTTTTCCCTTCTCCCCTTATAAGGCACTGTGGAGAGGATATTCTTGGAGGAAGAAGACTGATACTCCAGAAACCAGATCTCTGCGAGACAGTTTGATCATTGTCAATAAAGAAAGCAAAGAAGAGAAGAAGCTGTATAATAGAACTGCAGTTGCCATTGATTATCTTCTTAAATATAAACATTTTTCTTATATTCTGGCAGCTCTGAAGGATCTGGGTTAGTAATTTGATTCAAGGGCAGTCTTTATTTTTAAATATCAGTATACAAACATTCTTCTATGTACAAAGTGAAAAACAGGCAAAACTAACTAAAAACTAGTTCTTTTTATCATCTTTAAAAGCAAAGGTGTCTCAAATGAAAGAAAATCAGAGATCTGGGCCAAAATTAATGTGTCTGAAAGAAATATTATTTCACCACTGGGTTGCTCCCATAATCAATTGCAATATATGGTGCAATTCGTATGTATGGAAGGGAGGGTATATTCATGTTTTTATAACTTATCTTGCCTTATTGATAGTTTTCTGATCATCTTCCACATGGGAAGCTGAAATTTATGCAGTTGAGAAGTCCTCACAGGCTATAGAAATCTGGGGTTTAAATAACGGTATGAGTAGCAATGTAGAATGTAGTATCCCTTAGCACTAGATTAAGAGTTGACACGTGCAATCAGTTCTGGGGTTTCAGTTATATGAGGAATAGATTGGTCACTGAATTTATATTTCTTTCTGCAATATATTTAGGTATTAGTTTGAAAAAATGTTAATATTTTTCCTGTTTTTCTCTTGTCAGAGGTTGTTACAAGATTGTCTCCTGTTTGCTGTGAAAATATGGCCCAAAGTAAAGCAGTCTGCGTTATTTTTACTTTGATACGGAGCTGCAATAGAAGTGTCCCTAGTATGGATGTTATTAAATATTCTGTTCAAGTCTTGCTTAATTTATCAAAGGTATTAATTTATTTTCATGTTTGTTGAAATTAAGCTTTTTTATTTTTTTAAGTTTGTATTATAAAGTTTACAACTGTTATTATTTTCTCATTTATAATCACCAGAATTTAAATTTCAGGTTATATTGCAAATGAGAGCTAAACTCATTTACACTATTGAAGCTTATTTCAAGTTTAATTTAGCGCAATTCTAAACTGCCAAATAATTCATGCTGTGAAAAGTACCAATGATACTGGTTTTCAAAAAAATATTTCAGTCTAAAATTGATGAGCATTTTACGTAATGTGCTATGATTTAAATTGCAAAAAAATTACTCATTGTTATTGTAGCTTGTATCAATCTGCCAAATAGTTAAAAAGTACTTGAACAAAACACTTCATTACAAAAAATTAGGGAAAGTATATATTAAATTAAGGATGTTACTTAGTCCCACATAGTTACTGGAACTGATTATTAAATAATGTATGATAATGTACCTTTAGTGACTGTTAGTTGAATTTAGTATTGTATGTATGGGACAAATTTGCAGATGATGAAAAAGTACCAATCTAGAAGTACTGTTGCAGTTCCTTGTACTGGCAAGATATGGTTTGGAAAAACTGTATTTTGAGAGAAAGTTAAGAAAAGAAAGCCCTGTTTAAGCATTAGAAAAGAAATTGAATTTCATTAGGCAATAAAAAATATTCAGGTTAATTTTCAAAACATTTAAGTAGTAAGACATTTATATGTCCTAGAGGTGGGGGAGAGCAAGATCTTATTTTTGCTAGTAAAAGAAGACACCTGCCCTCTCAATTCATAAGTATAACCAATTCATAAGAATATATACTGCTCAAAAAAATAAAGGGAACACAAGCAGAAGATATCCTGAGGTCTGAATGAATGAAATAGCCTTATTAAATACTTTGTTCTTTACATACAGTAGTTTATACACTGCTCAAACAACTAAAGGGAACACAAAACTACTGTATGTAACGAACAAAGTATTTAATAAGGCTATTTCATTCATTCAGATCTCGGGTGTCTTCTGCTTGTGTTCCCTTTATTTTTTTGAGCAGTGTATATTATAATAGTCATTGTCCTGCCTAAGTATAATCTGGAATTTAAAATATTTGCTAGAATAAACTTAGTTGATTCTGCTTATATTGTTTACACTTAACTAACAAATAGACACGAATGAGTTTATTTGTGCCTATGTATTGATGCTGTAAATCATTGACATTTGTTTGTCATTCTACAGTTTCCATAATGATTTCACAAATGATGAACAATCCTAGGGTTTTTTTTAGAATTAACTTACAACTCTTCTCATCTGTTTAGTATGAAAGGACTACTGATGCTGTTTATTCAGTGGAAAATTCAGTAGAAACACTGTTGGATTTACTTCAGATGTACCGGGAAAGACCTGGGGACAAAACTTCAGAAAAAAGTGGTAGCATTTTTACCAAGACCTGCTGCTTATTTGCTCATCTCTCAAAGGACTCAAGAAGAGCTTCTGTAAGTTTTCTTTGTTAACCTTTTGAGTCTTCATTCCGTAGGAATTGCCAAAGTATATATTCAAATATAAATAGAATAGAATAACAGAGTTGGAAAGGACCTTGGAGGTCTTCTAGTCCAACCCCCTGCCCAGGCAGGAAACCCTACACCACTTCAGACAAATGGTTATCCAACATCTTCTTAAAAATTTCCAGTGTTGGGGCATTCACAACTTCTGCAGGCAAATTGTAGATATATTCAAAAATTGGAATGCAAATTCTTTTTCCTTGTTTGGGCCTGCATCCCAAAAAATAGCTAGAACTAGCCTTCAGGTTCAGATACAGAAACTAGTACTTAAGAGGTAGCAGTGTAGTTGCTGGAAGTTTTTTAAAAACAGACATTCTAAAATAAAGTATTTTAGAACTGAATAGTGAGCAAATATTCCTACTCGCTCTCTCTCACACAGTGAAATGGGTTGTTTTAAATTAAAATGTATTTTCTGAGTGGGCAAAATAACAAGTTTACTATGTTATTATTATTTCACATATATCTGGCCAACTAATACTTGCTTATATATAATGGTTTCATATAGGATGTCGCTGATTCATTTTAAGTACAGCTAATCCTCATTTAGCAACCACAATTGGGACTGACAACTTGGTTGTTAAACAAAGCAGTTGCTAAGTGAAACCATGACTATGTTTACTTCAGCTTTCCTTTGCTTTCAGATCTGTGGAGGTTGTAAATGTGAGGGCTGGTTGCAAAGCTATTTTTTCATCATTTCATTGACTAACTGTTTAGGCACTAAATGAGGCAGTCACTAAATTAGGACTACCATATAGTTAAAAGCAAATCCTGGCTATTAGATTCTAACAATGGGATTTGCTTCTCTTAGCTATGCTGGCAAATTTTAAATGTGCTAAGGGAGATAGGAAGTTGCTTCTTTGGGGGGCTCTGACAATTCACCACACCAACTCATCACGGCCATTCACCACAGGACAACTTGGTGCAGGACAAGAGTTACACTAATATCAAAGAAATGGTGGAATAGAATAATTAAAGAAAGGATGCAAAAGGAAGGACAGAATGAAATGTGAATGACAAAAATTAAAATATCTTTATTTTAAATAATTAAATATAATTGTTAAATTGTCTTGTGGAAAGTTGTCCCACGGGGAGCTGGCCATGACGAGTTGGCCCACAGCAGATTGGCTGTGGCAAGTTGACTACAGTGAGTTGGCCATGGTGAATTGGCTGTAGAAAGTTGACTATGGCAAGTTGTCCCATTCCCTCTTTGGGGAATATACAGTAGTTGAATGTAGACAATTTCTACTGATCTTTGCCTTTTAGTATATAGATTATAAATCAGGTTGATTTATAACAGCCTTTAAAAGTAGAACTTAGTTCAAACTATTCACAATTGATAGACCATACTACTTTAGGGGATGTTTTTTGAAAAATCACTAGCTCTTCCCGTTCTATATAATTCTGTGTTTTAACAAAATGTCTTATTTTAAGTGTTTGAATTTGTCCTTTTCTGTAGAGTAAATCCTGAATTTTGTGTAATATAGCCTGAGACTAGCTTTAAAATGAAGTACTTGGTGTAAATGAGGCATACTGAGATTATAGAGAACATTACATTGGTCCAATTGAAAATTTGAAAGGATTTTCAAAGATGTAAGCTATGAGGTATTTTGAACAAAATACTATATTTTAACAACTGTTATTTTTTTAGGAGATTCGAAATAATCATAAAACAGTTGCTAGCCTTCGGAGATTGTTTAAACTTACAGCCCGTAAACATCAAATGGATGTCCAAAGAATGCGTGCCAAACAAAAAAAAGTTGCATACACAAATGGACAGAGTTCCATTCCTGTAAAAACAAAAATAGTTTCAAGGTAAGTCTAAATTGTTGTAAATTTAGACTTTAAATTTTCTGTTTCAAATCATATTTTTATTTTTATGGATTTTTTTTTTCATCCTATAGGCAGAGGCCGGATTGGGATTTAAGGAAAGATAACATAAGAGACATAGTTGATCCATTGCAAGCCATTGAGATGGTAGTGTACACACTTGGAATTTCCTGCAATTAAAACATGGAAGAGTTTATAATTATGACATTTTCAGAGAGAAATGGCCTGGACTTCTTGTATCGATGTACATATTATTCATTTGTTCCATAAAGCTTGTTTACCTGTGTTTGAACTCATCTGTCAGTTAAACTAAACTTCTTATTGACATTTATCTGTTGAATTAATAAAATCTCAAATATTACTTTTATATAATTTAGAGCTAAGAAAAGTATATATTTTATACTGTGTACAATATACATTGTTATTTTATACAATAAAATGGAAAAACTAAGGTTGTTAGTTACTGTAAAGTGTATTTTTTTTGTTTTAGAGAGAAATTTGAAACAAATATTAACAGCTTAATAGCATAAAATGAGCATGTAAAACTTGATTAAGACTGAGGGTTTGTCTGTGGGAAATTGCATTCTAAAGAACTGAACAGGATTATTGAAAGACAACACCAGAAAAAATTAATTAAAGCTCTGATAGGATTATTTCCCAAAAAATTATTCATTTTTCCTCCTTGCAACACTTTAAAAATAATTTTTTTTTACATTTTGTTTTTACTTAATAAAATTATTTTCTGGTTTACAAATGGAAAATAGCTTTTCTTATCCGTAGAATTCTTAGTTTTGCTTTACCACTATGAACCCTAAGTTTCCTATTATTACTTCATGATAAGTTCTTTCACAAGATGTGTCTACTAAGTGGAAACATCAAAAGTATGGGGGAAAAAAACCCTATCAGAAGTTGCAAGTCTATTCATATTCAGTTCATCTCACACTCTTCAATTACTGGTTTTATTGTCATCTTTTGTATCTTCTTCCACTGATATATTTGATGCCTACATATTCCTTTTTCTGTGGCTGGACCTATATTGTGAAACAAACTAACGAGTTTAAGTAAACCTCATTCCCCATAATTTAGTAACAGACTCAAAACATTTGTTTATTATGGCTTTTAATTGTATCAGTTGCTTTGATTTTTATTGTTTTTAACACAAACATCTCTGTCTCTCTCTCTCCACACACATTTATATAATATTTATATAATGTGAGAGAGAGAGAGAGAGAGAGAACACACAAGTTGGTAGAATCTTTTCCTAAATAATTTGACTTCAAATAAGCTTTTGATTTTCCTTCAAACTACAGAAGATTTAAAAGTAATTCCTACATGTTTAAATGCTTTGGCCTGTTTGGTGGTAGTATTATTGTCTGTCAATGAGTATGGCTAGCAAGCCTTTTAGTAAACACTTCTTTTATTTTTTTAATAGTTGATTGCAAAGCTTCCTTTCAATAAAATGCATCAGCCTAAGGATTTGACCTATTATTTATTTTCTTCATCCTAGAGGAGCCCAGAAGAAAACAAAACATAAGGCTACTGCAATAAAGCAACACTCAATAATGAATACAAAAATAATGCAAATTTCATTTTAACAGAAACAAAGTAATAGCTAATCTAAAAGTTAAGCTTATTTGCAATTGTCTTGGTAAATATGATTTTACTTTAAAAATGTTTATATGTGATGGGGAGGAGGCAGCTAACATCCCTTCAGAAGAGTTCTATAATTGGAAAATGTTCTACTGCTGGCAACTGCGGAAAAGTTGAACCATCTGAGATTATGAACAACTCCAGCCCAATTTATTTTACTTTACATTCATAGTTTAAGGGGCAATTGAATGTCACTGTTTACAATGAATTTGTACCATAGTATTTTTAGGAATAGTGCTATTTAGTCCTGTTTAGCTTTCAGTTTAACAGTCTAGGAACCCCATTCTTCACTGGTTAAAATATGCCACCTTGAATGATAGTCTTATATATATAGTGGGTTACAATAATCCAAGTGTGAGATTATTAAGGCTTGAATCACTTCAGTGTTGGGGAGATACTGTTTAACAAAGTGCAGATTATTATATATAGGTGTTTAAAAACCTAGCCTAGAGCTATCCAGTCACATGAAAGACCTTTTAATAGATCACATAAGCATTGCAGATTTTTTTTTCCACATTTGAATCAATCTGATGAATTAATGTTTAATTATTATGAATTAATAATTAAATATTTTCCCACACTTTAATGTTACATTTTGTAGAACTTGGAATGGTATATTGTGAAATATCCTAAAGGAGATACTGCCTTCCTACAATTTAGATGTAGATATACATAATTCTATTTGAGGAATAAAGTTACAGTGAAAAGAAGAACAGTTTTTACCTGTCAGACTTCATATAGCTGGCAAGGCCAAAGAAGTAAAAATGATACGGATTTCAATAAAAGTGTTTTATGCCAGTCTAGGAGTAAATACAGAAGAAATGATAATATGAATGTCCCAGCTTGATTAAAATGAGTTAAATCTGAGTCATTTTTGATTGAATCTGAGGCCTCAAATAGTCATTACCTAAACTGAGTAGCTGTTTAAGAAATAATCTTTCAATTTATCTTCTGAAACCTTCTGGTCTGTCATGCTCTCCTATAAATTATTAACTGAACTGACTTCAGAAATGGAGTAAACTACCAAAAGTGGGATAATACAAACTTGCCAGGAAAGCACTCAGGATGGGGTATAAAAGGTGGATGTTTTCATTTCTATTAATGTTTGCTGCAATAAGGAAACTTCTTGCTGAAGGTAAAAATCAAATATATGCTGTGGTTAAAATGTCACTACTTTTTCAAGAATTGTAAGGCAGTAGATACTGATGTCCTAGCTTCAAAAGTGATGTGTGTATTATCCCCTTCTGATTACGTCTTTATTTTTAAGAATATATGTAAAAATGTATGATTGCATGCATCCTGAGAGGCTAAAAGTTGTGCTAGCAATCAACAGATTTTGGATAACAATTTAATCTTAACCAAGTTGTGTGTGTGTGTGAGAGAGAGAGGGAAACATGGTAAATAGAAGATCATATTTATCGGGATATAACATCAGTATACAATAAGCCTCACATTACAAACGTGCATTTTAATTGCATTGTTTTGTAAGATTTTTTAAAGGACTGGTATTTATTCATTAGGTTCTAACATCCTTTTAACAACTTCACTTTCCAGAATGTTTAGATCTTATAAAGTGAGCAAACCTACATATATAGGAGGGTTTTGTCAAAATCTGAATCATGAAGTAGAAACGATGTATTCAGCAGGATTCTTCTGAGCAGTCATGGATAACATATTTTAAAGACATGAGTTCCAGTCTTTTTTTTTCATTTTCCTACTGTCCTTGGTTGAAATGAAGTGGTTTGAAGGGTATATTTTTCATTTCTTCCTACTTGAATATTGATATATTTCTTCTAGACAAAGCTTGTGACTTCCCCAATATAGAAAATGGAAGGATTGCACTATATTATTATAGTTTTAAAAATTATTATTTTCCAATGAAGAAAGGCAAAAAGCTCACATATACCTGCTTGGCTGGGTATTCAGCTGAAACTGGAAGTCAAAATGGAAGGGTAAATTGCACCAATGAAGGCTGGACACCAGTCCCCAAATGTTATAGTAAGTCTACATCCTTATCTTTCTAGTCTGGTTAGAAAAGAAATGTCATATTCTTCATATGATAAGAAAATTTGAATGTTACATATATATAATATGTATATATGTATGTATGTATGTATATATACATACTTTATATATAAAGTATAGCTAGAATGAGCAATCTGTATACACAATTTGTTAGTTAAATAACTGACAAAAAAGTTCCAGATTGCTGTTGTGTCAATGGGATGCTGCAACTGATTGCAAATGTGAGCTAGATGCCAAGCATCTGAAATGTAATCACTTGACAGTATGGGTGGATATGGCAGGATGGGTGATAAGTAACTTTTGGGGGAGTTTTGTTGTAACTTTGAATAGTAGTTAAGTATCCAGTAATTAAGCAAGGAAACTCTGTAGATTTCTCAAGCTATTAACATGGCTTCTTCATGTATGGAATTTGGTTAAGTGACTATGGGTCCTTTTTATAATATAATTCTTGCTATGTAAGAGTTTAATTTTTATGAACAAAGAAAAAATATGTAACATATTTCTCTTTTTCTTTAACACACTAAAGAGAAATGCGTCCAACCTACTTTAGATAATGGTGTTTTTGCTGATACAAAATTGTCTTACGACATCTGGGAAAACTTAAAATATGGTTGCCATTCAGGCTACCAAACTCCAGAAGGCAAGAGGAATGCAAGTATACAATGTCTTCAAGATGGATGGTCAGTTCAGCCACAGTGTATGGAAGCCACTAAAGAACCTTTAGGTAATACTAAACAACCCAGGACCCATTGGGTCATTATTTCAAAGATATTTCCTTTAAAAAAACTGAATGACCACAGGTAGATAAAAAAATCAGTGGGACTGGAAGAGTGTTCCAAATTCCTGTTGTCTTTCCCATTGTATTTCTTTGTGGGAAGCTGGCAGTAAGCTCGGGAAAACCAACCTTCCTCCTTCCTTCCTTCCTTCCTTCCTTCCTTCCTTCCTTCCTTCCTTCCTTCCTTCCTTCCTTCCTTCCTTC